>JASDQU010508763.1:44580-58117 GCA_032191745.1 Picea mariana | reverse complement strand
ATCTTTAGTTCCTTTCATGCATGCAAGTGGTTGCATAGATCTGATTTTTGCTTCTAAAATCTTAAAGATCTAGATCTAGCATAGGAAAAGGGTCCCTTTAGACAAGTAATTTTCTGAAATTTTTAGAGGGATAAAAGTAAATCTTTTCCAAGTGTTTATATTGATTAAATCTAGCATTCAAGTGCTTTTAATTTGTTGGTTTATAACAGCCACAAAAGACCCTAAGGAAACAAGAATTTTAGCTTGATTTCCTTAGTTCCTTTTTGCATATTTTGGTAGTTTTTAACATAGATTTATTTTGGGTTTTCTACTAATAACCAAAGACACTCTTAAAGTGTTTTTGACCATCTTTTGCTCTCTTTTGATTGTTGTTTTGTGCAGGTTATTGAATAAAGAAGGGGAGATTCTGCAAAAATTTGGTGGATTTGGAGCATTTTGTACTTCCAAGAGCACCATATACCTTCCGAGGACTTTTTGTACATTGTAAATACATTGATCCATCATTATAAGGATCCATATCTCTATTTAAAGAGATCCAAAGTCTCTTCAAGAGAGAATTGCAACTGAGCTAATAAAATAAGTGAGCTAAGGAAGGCCTCACTTTGTGTTTCCCCCTAGGGGGGTTGGTGTTGTGGTTTTGAGCATTTTCATTTAGTTCTCTTTTCTTGCTTTACAATTCAAAACAATCTCACATAAATAATAAGCTAAAACAAATCACAATCTTAAATTAGTTTCTCTTTTGCAAAGTAGAACACTAATTGCTATTTTAGCTTTCACTTATGCAATTTCAAAGTTGGAAAAAAAAATCGTCTCCTCAGCTCCTCACAAGAGGTTGGTAAGTGAAGAGTTAGTAATTTGTTTCCTCAGCTCCTCAGTTAGTAAAAAATCGTCTCCTCAGCTCCTCAGTATTTTGTTTTATTGTTTAAAATAAACATTTCCCCTCAGCGCCCAGTGTTGTTCCTGACACTTACAGTTGCAAGCTTGTCTCAATCTTCTAGGAGTAAGTTCCATACACGCTGGGTTGGTCAGTGTGGAGTAATAATAATAGGAAAATCTCAATAGTTGTTATCTTAATGCATGGAAAAACGCCTAGGGGGAGTTTGTGAAGTAAGGTGGAACCTCTCGAGACTCATTTTCCCACCCGTTTTGGACATCCGGCATCCTTAGTCAACTTACTGGTGGAGCCTTCAGGGCTTCGGTAGGTTTTCAGCACATTTCCAAACAAAGAGATAACCTCTATAGAGGCCACATCTTGTTTCTCAAACACTTTACTTTTACAAATAAAATTTATCTCATTAACCTACTTTCAATAAAGACAATCTAATAAAACACGCGATCAACAACTGCCCACAATACTTTTAAGGCACTGGTCTCATTACACACTTTACAAAGCCATTTGCTTCAAGTACTTTTACTTCTCAGTCATTTAATCTTGAAGTATTTCCTTATTTACTTGCATCTTGTTATCTTAAGTATCCTTTCCATGCAAGTATTTCTTTACGTATCTTGTGGTGGTTGATTGATATATGATCTTAGAGTAGATTTAATTTACATATTGTCTTTTGCAATAAACTCCTAGATTTATTTCTTGTACTTAGACTAGTTGAAGCCTTAGATTATTTTCTTTAGGGACTACCCCCCTTGGCTTTGCTAGAAGTTGGCCTAGACGAAGGAGTTGAGAATTAGGTGACAACACCTTAACTCTAACTTGCCCCCAAGGACACACCAAGTGGATTGAATATTTCTTCCACGTTACCCAGGTGTGTGTCAAGGCGGCCACAGGTAGCATGGAAGAAATTTTCAATCCACTAGGTGTGTCCTTAAGGGCAAGTCTTGAGTCAAGGTATTGTCACTTGATCCTCGACTCCTCCGTCTAGGCCAATTCCTAGCGAAGCCAAGGGGGTAGTCCCTAAAAAATAACTAAGTCTTGAACTAAGCTAAGTACAAAATGAAATCTACAAGTTTGTTTAAAGCAAGAGCAAGATACAAATAAATCTACACTAGTAACATATAGACATAGAAAATAAAATTGCATATAAGGCATGTAAAGTACTTGCATGAGAGAGATACAATAATGAAAGCAGATACAAGTGATTAATGGAAATGACAAGCAATATATATGAAGACTAGTGCCAAATGTAAAGATTGTTGCAAGATAAATGAAAATGTTGTTGTACAAGTTGTGTTAAAAGTGCTCTTGACAAATTTTATTATTAAAGGTGAGTTGTTAAGTTGGTGGGTTTATTGTGTAGTGGTTATTGTGAGTGCAAGTCCACTTATAAGTGTGAATTGTGTGTGGAATGATAACAATAAAGGAAATATAATCTAGATCTGGCCCTTTAGAGGCTTTCCTTCAAATTAGATGCAAAGAACTATGTCGGAGGTCAAATAGGGAGAATATCCCCTTGACTTCACATGCAAGTTCAATACAATAAACAAGTACAAAGAGTAATGTCGAAGGCCAACACTAGGAGAACCTAGATCTCATGGAGCATCTCGTCTTACTTCACACACACAAGCTCTATGTACTGTCCCAATTGAACAATAGCAACTATTGGATTGTCCTAGTTAAAACTAAATCCGCATTGACCAATCCCCGTTCTTCGTGGAACCTTACTCCAAAGATCAAGCCGAAGCTCATAGAGGAGGGGTCATGAACATACTGAGGGAAGTTGACGAGATGGTTTATTTCCAACTTGAAATTGCAGAAAGTAAATTGTTGAAATTGAAATCTAATCTAAGATCATTTATAAAAATGAAATCTAAACTAACTGTTTTGCGGTGTTGTGATTGATTTTATCTTTTTTAAATTAGTAAAGTAAAGAAAAATGAAATATTCTAGATTGCAAAGTTGGGAAAAACCTCCTCGTTTGGTGTTGGACTTTCGTCAAACACTTTGCATGCTTGGGTATTTGACTGCTGAAGGTGAAATTTAAATGGATAGCAGTGTGTTTCTGCGTTTTGCTCGTTGGTTTGGTGGTCTTTTAATCCCTTATACCTCCCCAGTGAAGTGCATAAGGTGTTGTTTTGTTATTAAGCAAAACCCATAAAATAATAATGAAAAACAGTCACATTTGAAGGAGCAAATTAACCCAAACTCAGTCTGATTTTATTTAAATAATAAGGGTTGAGTTTATGACAGTCAAAACTAAATGAAATACCTCCCAACGATAAAGAGGATCGCTGATGCCTGAATTGGGAACTTCAATTTACACACAGCAATGAAAAGAATGCCCTGTTTGCCACACGTGTTGATGGAAATGGGACGGCCCAAGAATACATTGCACAGCCAGTTGATGGGGCGATCTAGCAGTCTTCTCTCATCATTTTACCACTCGCCCTGTGGTGTCAATCTTCCAACAGAGGTCGAACTAGCAATAGACTCCTTCCTTGCCCTACACGCAACACCAAGAATGAACACAAAGCGCCTGGGGAAAGGGAATACGGCCAACAAGGTAACACGCTGCCCAGAAATGATAACCAACAGAAGTAATACGCTCAAGAACCCGCCCAGCAGTGATACCAAGCCTGGGGGAATGAAGAGCTCAGTCTTTAATGGAAAAACGCAGCAGAATGAAGAGGAGTTCGCCCAGCTCAAGGAAAACGCCCAGCCTTCCACACGTGCCAAGGAAAAATGCTTTCTCTCTTCACAAAACTGAAATGAAGTTCCTTCTTCGATGAAGCTTCTTGAATCACAATGCCAATGTCTGCAAATGAAAAGCCGGAATGGCTTCTCCAATCTCACGGCTAGGGCAGATAGTTTCACTGCCGAATCTGATGTGCTGAAATGGGTTTCCAGCTGAAACCCTCGCTAACTCTCCAAGCTCTTCTCCAAAAACCCAATTTTGAAATGAATAGTCAATAATACCTTTTCCAACTCTCATCTGTCCTTTTACCCTTCCACTTTTCTTTTCTCCATTAATATATTCATTTAATTAATATTTGGAAAGAAATACCCTCAAAGAGGGATTTGATATTAATAAACTCACTTTTCCTAAGTTTTCACTTTATAATTCGAAAGTGACTTTACCAATATCATTTCCCTAACTCATCCGTCTAATGGTTTACGGCAAACTGTATAAACCACCACAGTATTCTGACTGCCTAGGAAAAATGGGACATTATACAAAACTAAAATTGAAGAAATAACGAGACAACCACAAAAAGACATTGATCCCCTAGGGAGGATCGAATACTGGGCACTGTGTAGCCCACTGATTTTATTGACTTCGATTACAATCACTTTTTTGGGAAGACTTGTGATGCTTTATTCAAGGGGATCAACAAGTTTTTACAAGTTTTAGAAAATTTCTTGATGAAAAGGGTGCTCTCGAGGGTCCCGAATAGTCCAAATCTGCCAAAATTCGATAGCACTTTGTTGGTGTTTACATGAATCTCAGATCTGATAGTTATTGCCTTATGATTAATAACAAGATTCACCTTCATACAAAAGTTATCATAGAATAACTATACAATGAAAATCTCAACTATAACAATCCAGCGGAAATAACAAGATCTAGAAATATTAACCATGCACAGTGGACACAAGAAGACAACACAAGAACACAAGAGTTTATCTTGGGAAACCCAAACTTGGGAGACAACCTAACAACCTTTCTCTAGAAGAATTCAGTCCAAGATATTACCAGTAAATCACCATCAATTGCCAAAATACCATACAGAGAATATCCTCCCCAAGGCTAGCATCACCAAGACCTATCTCCTCAATAATATGACCAAGAATAACCAAGCAAGAGCTTCTCCAACTGTGGCACACTCTCCAAAATAACCAGTAACCCAAAAATAGCAAAACTGCCAAAACTACATCTACAACTGCCTTGTACGGAGTGCAGAAAGAGTTGTCTCACTATCAAAATGAAATGAGCCAGTCCTATATTTATACTAATCTGGGCGCCATTCTAGGGCCGACTTCTTATTTCTAGGTCTTCAACTTTATTATTATTTTTCTTGTGGGGCCGACTTCTCGTCCTGGGTCTTCAACTTCTTCCTGGGGCTTCCGTAATGGTGTAAATGGGTCTTCTTGTACTTTCTTATGGAGAATGATTGCCCGAAGTTGCAAATCTCCAACACTCCCTCTCAACGAGGGAGGCATTCTCCATACTTGGATTTTTGCTATCATAGAAAGGTTATCTTCATGAGCCATGTTGATGTGCCATCTCTGCACATGCATTCCATCCCGGAATATGCATGTGACAGCATCTCGAGTCCATCCACTCCTTGACAGGAGAAGGAATACACCTATGCCATTCACCACTAGCAGATCCCTATGAGTTAATGAATCATTACCCTTGGTCATATGAGCACTAGCACAGCCCCGTGCGTGACCAATCTACGATAATGTCTGCCCGATGTTTATCTAGGCCACTCACCACTGGCAAAGCCCCATGGATGAGTGAATCATTCTCCTTTGGTCATATCAGCACTAGCATAGCCCCGTGCATGACCAATCTAGGAAGAATGTAAGCCCGAACCCGGAGAACATCAACATAGCTGGGCCATTCACCACTAGCAGAGCCCCATAAGTGAATGAGTCATTCTCCCCTAGGTCATATAAGCACTAGCATAGCCCCATGCATGGCCAATACGGGGGAATGTATGCCCGATGCGATCAACATACCTGGTCCATTCACCACTAGCAGAGCCTCGTGAGTGAATGAATCATTCTCCCTTGTTCATAACAACACTAGCATAGCCCCGTGCATGACCAATCTAGGAGAATATATGCCCGATGTTGAAACATCAACGCTCATCACTAGCCAAATCAACATGGCTAATCATGTGAATCATCCTCCTCAGCCAAATCGGCATGGCCATTCTAGAAGGATATCTGCAATCTGCTCATCTGTGGATAAGTACTGGAGCTTCACTGCTCCCTTATGTACCATGTCTCGAACGAAGTCCCAAAAGAAGCCTCTGAAACCACACTGCTTCATGACTTACGATATTGGTTGTGACATACTCCATCTTTGTTGTATCGAGTGCTACAAAATCCGGCTTACAGCTTATCCCGAAAATCGTAACTGATTCCAAGCTGAAACAACACCCTGAAGTGCTCAATCTATCTACTGCACTCCCNAGCCCCACTTCATCACCTAAGACAAACCATATCCAATGGTACCATGCTTCGTCGTCACTCACTGGAACTACCTTAGCTTCAACCAAATACTGGCTCAGGGTGGTCACTACAAAGCAAATATTTGGCCTAGCATTAACTAGGTACATCAAGGATCCAATCAACTGCTTGTACATCGTGGGATCCACCAAATCTGAATCTGGGGTAGAATCACTCAACTTCTTCATATTTGTCATCATAGGTGTAGTCATGGACTTGCAGTCCATCATATCGAATCTCATCAGTATCCCCTAAATGAGGAAGATCTCATCTGATCTCGTCACACCTCTAATCCCAAGAGTACATCCGACCAAGATCCTTCATCTCGAACTCTGAGGCCAACTCCCTCTATCACTGGAGTAAGTCATGTTGTCTAGTCGGCCTCACTTGTTGCTCCCTCTGTGACTGAGACAAAATCCATACCTAGTCCTCCTGACTAGCTACCTCCTTTGTCATTGTAGCAAGATCACATCTCCTAGAAGCCTCTTGTTTCTAAAGCTTCTACCTGGCCTTCTCAACTCATGACACATGTCTGTCAGTCATGGGAAATGTCACTCTCCCACCTAGATCTGAGGGGGGCAACTCCCTCTAAATAATCGGCTCTCTCTTGAGCCAACTGACTCTCTCTAAGATTAGGCTCACAATATACATTCTTGGTTAAAACCAAGCTCATCAAGTATCCATCTATCCTGGAGTACCATGCTCCCTCTAAAACATTATTCCCTTTGAGTGTGTACAATCTCTGGAACCATCTGCTCCCTCTGTGTCTTCTGACATCTGATCTCCAATGAACTCCCTTGGGAGGTTGCCACCTTCCTCACCACTGGTGGAGCCATCTTCTCCTCACTGTCAATCTCCATGTGGAACACTTTGTATCCCACAAAAAGTATCTTTCTTTTCAGAAGGTTCTAACTTCGTCTTCTTCACCTTCGGTATATGGATGTATGCAGTCATGTACACACCTCTATGTCTAGACAGTTTGTCTCAAACTAGAGACCATTTAATCTGCAATCGTCACTATAGCTTCCTCTCAAAGCTACCACCTATGGCCAATCATTCTTCTGTGGTAACCTGCCCGGAACAAAACAAGAACAAAACACAAGGGAAACACGTTTCTAGTGTTGTGACCTTCATAGTAACCTACCGAGGACAAAGACAACAACCAAGAACATCTCCTAGAAGAGATCAATTTCATCTTGTAAATAAGTGCATCATTAGTACTAAACAGTGAGCATTTACACAATGATCATTGTACTAACAATATTCAAAACATTTGATAGCAAAAGTACTTAGCAATAATAGATCTCTAATGACGGTTATCCCAGTTCACAACATTTACTTAAGATGCAGTAATAAAAAATATCAAACCTAATATGCAAACTTGGAGTCTTAATTGCTAGGGAAGGTGCATTATTCCTCTTAATGCACTAGATCCAACGATCCCTTTGGGTCATTGCTTGGACAAGGTCCCTTGTACATCCCCTGCAAACACCTTCATACTTGCTAAATGAGATAACCTGGAAATATATATAAGTGCATACCTCTGAAATTTGTAGCACCATCCAACATGTCTTCTAATCTCAAGGTTTGTGCAACTGGCAACTGCAACTGTAACTTTGCAGTGGCAATATTTCAACTAGCTCTAATACCATGTTGGTGTTTACATGATTCTCAGATATGATAGTTATTTCCTTATGATTAATAATAAGATTCACTTTCATACAAAAGTTATCATAGAATAACTATACACTGANTAGCACCATCCAACATGTCTTCTAATCTCAAGGTTTGTGCAACTGGCAACTGCAACTGTAACTTTGCAGTGGCAATATTTCAACTAGCTCTAATACCATGTTGGTGTTTACATGATTCTCAGATATGATAGTTATTTCCTTATGATTAATAACAAGATTCACTTTCATACAAAAGTTATCATAGAATAACTATACACTGAAAATCTCAATTATAACAATCCAGTGGAAATAACAAGATCTAGAAATATTAACTATGCATACTAGACACAAGAAGACAACACAAGGATACAATAGTTTATCCTGCAAAACCCAAACTTGGGAGAAAACCCAACAACCATTCTCTAGAAGAATTCAGTCCAAGATATTACCAGTACATTACCATCAATAGCCAAAATACCATATAGAGAAAATCCTCCCCAAGGCTAGCATCATCAAGACCTAGCTCCTCAATAATATGACCAAGAATAACCAAGCAAGAGCTTCTCCAAGTGTGGCGCACTCTCCAAGATAACCAATAACCCCAAAATAGCGAAATTGCCAAAACTACAGTTGCAACTGCCTTGTGCGCACTACATAAGGAGTTGTTTGTATATCAAAATGAAATGAGCCAGTCCTATATTTATACTGATCTAGGCGTCAGACGCTGGGGCTGACTTCTTATTTCTGGGTCTTCAATTTTATTATTATTTTTCCTATGGGGCCAACTTCTCTTCCTAGGGCATCTGTAATGGTGTAGATGGGTCTTCTTGTACTTTCTTGTGGAGAATGACTTCCCGAAGTTGCAAATCTCCAGCACACTTCTTGGCTGTCCACAAACCTGCAAAAAACAGCAAGCATAGGATGGCAAAAGACGCCAAAAAACACTTTAAGAGTGTCTCGGAACAATGTTAGGAAAACCCAAAAAAATCCTAAGTTGAAACTATCAAAAACAAGCGAAAATTAACCAAGGAAAACAAGCTAGAAATCTTTTCTCCTTAGGGTCTTTGGTTTGCTTTTAAGAACAACAAACTAATGGCTCTTAGATTGCCAAATATAAAGATGAAATCTCTTGAAACTAAACCATCTTTCAGCCCTCTAAGATGTTGCTTTAAAACTTTATAAAAGATGAAGTTTAGCATGCCTTGAAAATTTTGAAAGTAAAAGACAGATCTAACTTACTTTGCATGCCCAACCAGTCAGAGAAAGACAGATTCCTTCCAACCCATTTGAGGAGTCAAGGCGCTCCAGTAGAGACAATTATCATCAGTTTCAACTGGTAAATCTCCCAGATCGTGCCAATTTGTCAGTTTGTAGTACGTGGAGGTCTGGGTATCCATCCGGGGTTCTGACTGAGCAGCAATAAGTCTGTGTTTCATCTCATAGGTTGAGAGAGTGTGCTAGGGAGCAAGGCAACCCATCTGAGATAGATCTCAGCCAGATCTGACAAGTATACCGATCAGGGCGCATTTCCCAGTTTGCAGAAGCAGATTTTCGACTTATTTGCAACTGCACGCAGCATATTCATCATTGCATGTGAGAAATCTTTAGTGCATGCCTCAGATCCATTCATCCGACATTATCATTGGTATTTCTCAGTCTTTTATTTTGTATTCCAATTAAGATCGTTACTGTTCATATCTAACTGACGATATCTAGCTTGAGTTTTCTGCATATTGATTGTATCACTGTTATTTTGCTGAAAAGGAACTGTTGCGTTGGTTATGGTTCCAAATTTATTTGCATGCATGATATAAAACAAGTAAACACAGCAAAACGCAGTCAGAAACCCTTTATATCTTTGCCAGAAACCCCAACGCATCAGATCTGCAACATAGATCTCAGAGCTAGCAGTTAATATTTCAATCAGATGATTCGAGGATATTACAAGATGTTCCCTTAATTATAGGCTTGCTAATTTTTATTTATTTTTTGCCTTTTATTTGACAATTTTTAGAGAAAATGGTTTAAGTGATTAAATAATCACTATTTACCCTCAAAAAGGTAATATTTAGGTAAAGTGGGTATTCTAAGTGTGAAAACGAATACCCCCACGGCATATGATGCCTCCTAGTACCACTTATTTAACTTAGACATTATTTACAATTAAAATATCTCGTTTTGCAGGAAAATTTTTATTTGCATAAAACATTAAAAAAAATCCCAAGGGGAACTAAGCGCAATTTCCATATGACTCAAAAATGATGACTAGCACGGCAATATACATTAGACACTAGACTTAGACAACATACTAGGGCCTAACCATCAGTACACACTCCAGCTTTGCAGGTAATGAGTGAAAAAACTCAGAAATTATAACTCGCTTAAAAACAAATTCAAGCAAGATATAACTAATAAGTAAAAAAGACACTCTAGAGTAATGTACTCATGATTAAGTCCTAGAGGATTAAGCCTTTTACAAAGTTCATCATGCTAGCTCATCTTATTACATTTCGCCATGGGGGTATGGAAATGCGGTAGGAAGAAAAATAAGAAGAAAGGGGGCCACAATGACCGGCTAGACTTCAGAACTCTGATTTTGAACACTTCTTTGTTCAATCTTTGGTGGCTCAACTGCAAGTCCATCCTAGTGCAACTTGGTGGGTAACACGCTGGAAAAAGGCACTTTGTTTGAGGTTGTTTGGGTTGTTTTGTGCACCTTTTTTGGAAAGCTTGTCCATAAATTGATGCACCCAGCATTTGGGTTTCTTTACTGATTTTTATTTCAGGAATTTCCAGCAGCAGATCTGAGGCTATTGGCTAGTGGCATCACTGTTACTTGTGACTGCAGAACTAGGGTTTCCAGATCTGATCGTTTCTGTATTGGTGATCCAGAGGTTATTGTCTAGAGGCACTGCACTGAAGCTGTGAATCTAGAGTTTCTTGATCATCTCTTAGGGTTTTCTAGGGTTTTAACCCTTCTTCATGGCTCACTTCAGCAATATGATCTGAGAAATATTAGTAAGTGGCATCATATCTTATGGTGCAGAACTAAAGCTTTCATGGATCATCCTTCTGTAGTAAATTCTCTCTTGAGTTGTGCTCTTCAGCTATGGCCTGCACCATCCTAGTACAGCATCCATGCATTGCAGATATTTTATTGGAAGAAGCTGGTATTATTTCTTTCTTCTTTGGATCCAATCAAGGTGACTTTTGCAAAGTGAGTTGCGTCACCCTTGAACTTACATAATGGACTTGAAGAGGATCTTTTCCTTAGTAAATGGGGCCACTCATATTTAGGTTGATCTGATAAGGAAGATACATATATGCATTTCCTGGTCTTGCATGGTTTATATTAATGAACCTACTAGAATAACAGTGTGCCACATGGATCTTTCAGATGACACTGTCTCTCTTTATAGAAAGAACGCTATATGCATTTTCTGTCATGACGAGAGATGTGCCTCAAGTCTTTTCCAAGTGATATTTTTATTGACCACATTACATTTGGAGATGTTCTTTATATTCCAGGAGTTCGTGGTATTATAGTGGATGCTTTGGTTGGTGATGCAACGTATACTTCTCAACTATTGGAGTTGATCACTTGTTCTCATGGAGGAGCTAAGTTCTTTCTCAACTTCTTTTCTATTCAAAGGTTCACAGGATCTGTTCCATTATTTTTTTATACAAACTTTTCCACATATGGGTTTTAACATGCTTCAATGGATCTCTTCTTTCCATGTTATGATGTTGCCCAATTTTGGATGCACTGCATTCAGTTGCTTCAGTCAAAAGGACATCTAGTGCCATTTTTCATACCTTCAACCAACTAACATGTTTCAATGGATCCTTCTTCTATACCTCTGCCAGAGGCCACCTTCACTAGGTTGTGCAACCGTGTTGCCATTGGAGATATGGAATTCAAGGGGGTCATATCTTCACTATTTGGTTCAAGTCCAAATTAAGGTGAAATGTTGTGAATAAGGTCAACCCTAATTTAAGTCGGAATCTATAAACTCACTCGCATTTGTATCTTGGTCAAGGCCACCTTATATTTGCGTTGGGTATCCATACATCCACTCTCACATGTATTTGTTGCTAAGTCACCTGACACATCCATATTAGGTGAGGTGTCCATATCCGCGGTGTCATTGAGATGACATGCTACGGTATGTACCGAACACGAATTCCACACGTGTCATAGGTAGAGGACACGAAATCCGACCGTACCGGACACAAAATCTGACCGTACCGCGGTTTTATGACACGTATCCCTCGTGTGGGAGCCCGCGAGAGGTAATAAATTCATGTTTTTTGTTTTTTGGGGTTACATTTCATTGTTGGGTCTTTGTATGTCTTCACGGTGGAACCTCCTGGCAGCAACCAACCAATCAACAACCCTCCTACACCCAACGACCAACTGGCAGCGAGTGAGCAAGTGCAAGGTTATTGCCGCGGACCTCCTGGCAGGCTAGAGTTGTAACTTGTAAGTTACTATGCATATAGAAACCTGGGACTGTAATTAGCTTGCCATTCTTAAGGTTGCAAGTGGCTGTGTCTTTTATGACTGTGTACACAATGCACATCTGTTTGAAGTATTAATGGCTTTTTTTGGTAATATAACTGACATCCTCCTATTTATGCAAACCCCGCCTTTAAGCTATTAATAATTATTGGAGCCTCTAGATTTGAGTCCAAATTCTGCAGTTATGTTAAGTCTGAAGTGGGCTTTCTCTAGTGGCTTGTGGGTAGCAAATCAGCAATTGAATTAAATAATATAAAAGTTTAAAACATAGGATCCTAACACCATGGCTGGATATGCTATGCTTATAGAAACCAAGGACAGCAATTAGCTTACGATTCTTGAGGTTGCCAATAACTTGTAACTTGTAATCTGTCCAATGTCCATTTGTTCTATTTCTGGCCATTGTTGAATGTCTAATGATCAAATCTGAAATTCTGAATACCTCATTATTTGCACCTGGTGGCCTATTTTTGACAAAAAATTTCACTTCAAATTTAGGGGTTCCCATGCCAAACTAATGGCATTTTATTTATTGGAACTTGGCAGGCTGCAACTGCCCTACTTCATTAAACATTTCAGATTTGGTTTTGAGTCCTCGAGTCAGCATTGAGCAAGAAATCATGGCAGGTAGAGGTCAGAAGAGAGGGGGGAATGCCAATGCTCAAAGACAAAGCTTATCTTCATCAAGTGCTGGAAGCTCTCCATCTATTTCAAGTGCCAATACTACTGCTAGTGTTGATGTTGTTTCAAGGGCTGCATATGACCCTGCTGTAGCAAGGAGACAAGCTAGTGAGAAGAAATACCCCCTATGCAAGTATGTCACTTAAAAACAAGGGCAGGGATCAGTCTCAAAGGCTTCTGGGGGAGGGAATGTTACTTGGAATTGTAATTTTTGCCACGGTGAGTACACAAGTACATACTACCGGGTTAAAGGCCATTTATTGGCCCTTCCTTGTGGACTTGGACCATGTAAAGTAGTGAGTGCTGAAAAACGAGCGTTGATGGAGATAGAAGATAAAGTTGGTTTGGGGAATGTGGCAGCAAAGAGCAACAAACAAAAGAATGAAGATCCTCTTACTTTCTTGAGGACTCCATCTAGCAGATTTGGGAGTGGGTTTGACATGCCAACACCAAAAAAGAGGGCAGCCTCAACTCTTGGTCCAATGGACAAGATTTTTCAGCAAGAGAAGAGAGATGAAGTTGATCTTA
>JASDQU010508763.1:24048-35684 GCA_032191745.1 Picea mariana | reverse complement strand
TTCCTTGTTGTCCCCTTGATATAGGCTTGGTTTTATGATCATTTGTCTTGTCTTGGGCAAGTTTAACATTGTATTGCAGGTACATGACACTTTGGCAACCTCCCCTCATAACCAAGATTCTTTTCCAAGCCTCTTTCCACTTCAAAACTTGACCTATAGGGGTTTCATTTGTCATTCTACCACTTTTCGTCTCAATCCCCCTAAGGTCACCAGGATTCCCCCCTTGTGGTGATTTATCATCACTAAAGCAAGGGGAGTATCTATCTAAGGTGACAGTGGGTAGATACTCCCATAGTTGTCTCACTCTTGTGGATTGGTCAAGCTTTTCCCAACCTACAATCTGTGCGATAACATTTTGGCAACGTTGTCGAGGAGGATTTTGAATCCTCTTTCGTTCCCTAACGACACTTTGGCAAGCTTTGATCCCAAATACTTTACCCCTAGCTTGCCTGGTGACTCCACTTGAGGGAAGTTCCCTTTCCTTTCTTGATGGACTATGTATAAAGCTCATTTGGCGACTCCACCATCCCAGAATCCGTCTTTCCAAAAGACATTTCCCCCTGGAAGATTCAAGCCTTCTAAGGTTTACCGAAGAGAGCCTCCTTTTAACTCTCTCATTGTCAAATACCTTTTCCATGGTAACCTCCCCTTTGCCCCAATGGCTCATCCTTGGGAGAAAGACCTTTACAAGCCCTTGAACTTGGCTTCCATCACTGGATAACCTAATACTATGCCTAAAGAAACCAACAAATGGTTGCCAAAGTTTCCAGGAAACAATGTGGTCACAACTAAGGAGCACCTCTACACAATTGGTCGAGACATGGAAAATGAAGAAGTGGAACATGAAGATGTGGCAATGAAGCTACTAGCTACATCTCTTACTGAAGATGCCCAAAGGTGGTGTAAAGGATTGCCTGACAATCACCTAGCATCATATGAAGATTTCACTAAGTTGTTCAAAAGAAGATGGGCAACAAAGAAGGATAGTGGAATGTTGATGACTTAGTTCACTTAGATTAGGAAAGAGAATGAGACGGTGAGTGAATTTGACACTTTGGCAACCTCCCCTCATCAACAAGACTCTTTTCCAGGCCACTTTTCGCTTCCAAACTTGACCTATAGGGGTTTCATTTGTCATTCTACCACTTTTTTGTCTCAATCCCCCTAGGGTCACTGGGATTCCCCCCTTGTGGTGATTTATCATCACTAAAGCAAGCGAAGTATCTGTCTAAGGTGATAGTGTATAACTACTCCCATAGTTGTCTTACTCTCCTGGATTGGGTCGGGCTTTGCCCAACCTACAATCTGTGCTATAACACAGCCAAAAACTGACCAAGAACTCATGTAGAACATCCAATATATAGGACTAGAAGGCGCATATCCCAAAGGAAAAGCAAGAGGTCGCATGGGAGGTAAAAAGGGAAAGTATGTGTGCATGGGGAATGATCCGAGATCTTTTCATCGATGGCATTACATGAATTGCATTAAGAGCATAAGTAACAACTTATGTGTAACATCATTAAAGAGGACATAATTATGGAGAAAAGATGAGAAGAAGATCAAGAACACAAGACATATAACAGAGTTCATCCCAAGAATGGACTATGTCTCCGGGCCTGCTTCGAAGTGGAGAGGCTTTTATACTATCTCAACAATAAATTGGCATAAATACATGGCTATACCTAAAACTAGAAATGGCCTTCAGATCCACCGCTCTGATGCAAAATCTGACTACACCATTGAATTCGTGGCGAGGAGTAGTGCAAAATCGATCGTCAATTCGTCTCACTCCGACATCATCACCTCCAAGCCCCCACTAGGCTCTTTGCCTCGAAAAACGTGCCACTAGACTACATTAATGCTCTTGTACCTACATCGAAAAGCATGTCGTCGTACTATGTTGGGCACGGACCGTGAACTCCGGCAAAAGATTGTGTTTAAATCAAATACCCCGAGCGGATTAAGCAAAAAGTTCGTTGGTCGAATCGGTAACAAGGTCTAATGTTAGGGGGAAGGTCCCAAGGTCAAACTCGTGGGCGTCCCAAGGTCAAACTCGTGGGCCTCACGCTTTTGGTATTTGTTATAACTAATATTAGAATATAGTGTAGCTTTGTTCTAATATAGCAGAACCGCTATATTATATTACCGACCATATGATATAGTTGTAACTCCCGCCAAGTTTGGTAGGGTTGGCGCCAACTTTTGATGGGACTTATGCACGGTCCATTGTAAGTAGTACTAACCGACCGGATATTTCGATATGTGGCCATGTGTTGACTGTCGGATTTTGTGGGAAGTCGTACAGGTCGACCGTCGATTTCGGCCAACGGCCTATATATATATATATATATATATATATATATATATATATATTGCAATATTTGGCACTTAGCCCTCATTGGGCATTTCAGATCTGCCACGTGGCGTCCTGTGATTGGGCCACGGGGCACCCTACCATTCGTCGTGCTTGCCCAGTCACCCTTCCTATGTTTCGTTCGGTATGTAAGCCATGTGTCGTACGGTCAAGAGGCCACGTGGCGACCCTTGGGTGGTGCCTTGTGGCGCCACGTATGGGTGCCATGTGTCACTCGCCAATTGGCCCAAGTGGCCCCTCTCGTGTTGTCACATTAGCATGATGACATCATCCCTGCACAGTCAGTTGTTGACGTCAATTGTACGGATGATGATGTCACCATGTTGGCTTTGACTGGTTCACCGAAACTTTGACTGGCCATATCTTCTTCGTTCTGACTCTGTTTGAGGTGTCGTTTGCGTCGTTGGAAAGCTCTCGACGAGCTCTTCGACTAGGTGTCAATCTTGCTAAGATTTGAGGACCTTGAATTTTTTCCCTTTTAAATCCTCCTGGAACATTCCTCCCCACTAAGAAGCTTTTGGGCCTCCAAAATCCTCAAAGTCAAGAGACAGATGAGGGAATTGCTCCCTCACTTTCTCTTTCTTGATCCACCCATGCTTTACTTGGATGCGTTCCCTTAAGGCCCACTCGAAGATATTCAACATCACCTCTACGTGAAGTCCTCTTCCTTCAGTCCAGGATGATATCTTCCTTTAACTCATCCAGGTACAAAGGAGCAAACTCATCCACTGAAGGTACTAAAACACTCTCCCTCTAATCCATGATCATTAGAGGCCCATAAAGTTTCAGGTTCTCTACGTTTATCACTGAGTATATCTGCATGTACGGTGGTAGATCGAGGCGAAAGGCATTTGTGCCAATTTTCTCCAAGATGGTGAAGGGTCCATATCTGATGGGCTTTAGCTTCTTTCCTTCTCCCTTCAACCTTTCCTTGGGGATATGAATCCATACTTGATCTCCCACTTGACACTGATGATCAACTCTATGCTTGTCATGGCGAGCTTTGTATTGTGCCCGACTCTTTTCCAACTGTTCCCGAACTATCTGGTGTACCTATTGGATTATTTGAATGAATTTGCGGGCTCTGTCTTCATCTATTTGTTTGCTTGAGTCGACATCCTTGCCAAAAGTGAAGTCCAAGGGAGCCTTAGGTAGATACCCAAAACATGTCTTGAATGGTAAACTCTGGGTAGAAGAGTGCAATGCTCGATTGTATGCATGTTGCACATACTGCATCTGATCATCCCACAACTTGGGGTGTTTGTTGCAATAGCCTCGAAGCAAATGAACCATTGTTCTGTTAACAACCTTTGTCTAGTCGTCAATCTGTGGCTGGAAAGCAGTACTCCTCTTCAACTTAGTGTCCATCATTCTCCACGAGATTGTCTAAAACTCTCCAAGGAATCGAGTATCATGATCCGAGATAATGCATGTGGGCAGTCCAAAGTGGACCCATACATGTTGAAAGAAAAGATGAGAAGTTTGCTCAGCAATGATCTGCTTTTTACATGGCACCAAAACACACATCTTGCTAAACCTATCCACTACTACATAAAAGTAGTCATGACACCTTTTTAACATAGCCAACCCCCCTACAAAATCCATTGACATACTCTCCCAAGGACGAGAAGGAACAGGAAGTGGTGTGTACATCCTCAATTTTCTATTAGTGGGTTTACAAGTTGAGCACAACACGCACCCCTTTACATATTTGGTTACAATTTCTTTCATTCGAGGCCAGTAGCAAAACCTCTGCAAATGTGCCATAGTCTTACCTACCCCAAAATGCCCAGATACAAGGGAAGTGTGTGCTTCCCTGATTACATGCACTCTTTCATTAGTTGGAATACAAAGCTTTCCCATATGGTAGGGTAGTTTATCCTGCACATAAAAATTCTCCACCTGCAAACCACGAATTAGCCTGTCATATACATCCTTGAAATCTTCATCATTGGCATATTGTTCATTATAACTATCATGATCTAAGGAAGCATTTTCCAAAACAATGGATGCAGAAATAGGAGGTATAGAAAGCATATCCGCAACTTTGTTGCTTGTACCCTTCTTGTATCCGATAACTAGATGGAAATGTTGTAAGAATCCCATCCACCTGTAGTGTCTTGACTGCTGCAGCTCGGTCTGTGACTGGAGGTACTGCAAGGGTTGATGATCAGTGTGTATGATCGTTTCCTTTCCAATCAAGTAGTGTTTCCATTTCTTCACGCTTTGTACCAACACATGCAGTTCTTCGTCATATGTAGGATAGTTACAAACAGCCTTAGAAAAAGATTCCGAATGAAAACAAATGGGCTTATGTTGTTCCATCAAGACTGCTCCCATGGCATACGCATTGGCATCGGTCTCGATTTCAAATGGTTGTTGAAGGTCAGGTAGAGATAACATTGGTGCAATGTTGATCTTTCTCTTCAAAGTGTCGAAAGCACTCTGTTGTCTTCCTCCCTCTAAAAGGATTGTTTCACACTGGTTAAAGCATGCAAAGGAGATGCAATATAGGAGTAGTTTTCCATTAACTTTCTCCAATATTTGGACTACCCCTAAGAAACTCCTAACCTCTGTAGTTGATGTTGGCTTGGGCCAATTTACTATGACTTCAACTTTGGAGGGATCTATTTTTAGTTGACCACCTCATACAATATGACCCAAGTAAACAAATGAGGTCCTTCTAAAGTCACACTTTGACAATTTTACATACAGTTTTTCCTTTTTAAGGACATCCAATACTCTCTTTACATGCATTACATGTTCATTCCAAGTCTTACTAAAAACAAGAATGTCATCTAAGTATACAATCACAAAGTCATTAATGAAAGGCCTAAAAATAGCATTTATGACTCACATGAATGTTGTTGGAGCATTACAAAGCCCAAATGGCATCACAAGCCATTCAAAAAGACCTTGTTTTGCTTTGAAGGGAGTCTTCCACATCTCACCTTCTGCAATTTTGACCCGGTGGTAGCCGCTCCTCAAATCCAACTTGGTGAAGTACACTACATTCTTCAGTTGATCCAACAAGTCATCTATCTGAGGCAAGGGGTAGCGGTTCTTAACTATGATCTTGTTGAGAGCCCGGTAATCAACGCATAGTAGCCATGTGCCATCCTTCTTTGGCACCAACACGATCAAAGAACCACATGGAAACGAGCTAGCTAGGATGACCCCTTGGTCCATTAAGCCCTGCACCTGCTTCTTGATTTCTTCCATTTCCACAGTTGACATCCTGTACATGCCCACATTTGTAAGAGGGACATCTTGTTGAAGATATATCTCATGTTGAATCTCCCTCTTGGAAGGCAATCAACCTAGTTTCTGAAAGATTTCATCATAGTTAGATATAACATCAATCATTTCATCTTTGTGAGAGGGATCACTTCCTTGGAAAGCATCAGATGTCTTCTCATCTTTTGCTCTCAACATGAGTATATATTTCTTATTAGTGTTTATGAGTCTTTTCACTTTCCTTGCACTAACAAGGGTTGTATTTACTTTCATATTGTTGGCTCTTTCAATGTATTCCACTCCATCCTTTGTGAGATGGTATTTGTTCTCATTTCTGAAGAAGATTGCATTTCTATCATAAAGGTATGGGCGTCCCAAAACTATGCCACATATATCAAGTGGGACAACATCTAAGTCAACCTCATCTATCAACTTTGAAGCAATGGCAAATCTAACGCTACACTGCTTGGTGACATTTAGTTTTGCATTGTCAGTTACCCAACCAAGAGGGTATGGTTTAGGATGAGATTTTGTTTCTAGGCCCAACTTTTAAACAATAGTTTCTGAGATTAAATTCACTTGAGAACCTGGATCAAATAGAGTGTCAATCTTTGCGTGTTTTGATACAACTCTAATATGAAATAATCCACTTCTTCTTCTTTCATGATCATGAGATGTATTTGTGGAACTTGAACTAGCATGAAAGGAGTTTTTACCTTGTACTCCAATGGTTGTAATCCTCATTTCATCACATGAATCAAAACCAAGGTCGTGTTGCGTTGTTGCGACCATTTCCAGCTTCCCTTTGCCACCAAATCTCTTAGCCTTCAGATCTGGATGTAGCTTCCACCAGTGCTCGTCATCATGCCCATCTTTCTTTCAATGTGTGCAAGAGGGCTTTCCTTCCTCTTTCTTTGTTGTCGATGTCTTCTTGTCCTTTCCTTTCCCTCTAAACTTGTTGCTCTGGAACTTGGAAAATTTCTTTGCGTGGTCTTCCTATACATTCTTTCCCCTTCTTTCAAGGTCAGGTGCTTGCACACATACCTCCTCTAAGTTTGTGAGGTTAAACAATAATAATGTATGTCGAATGTAACTGTGAAGTGCACCAATATACTTCATCAAAGTTTCATGAGAATCTAAAGGAATATTCAATGCAAGTGCTTGTTTCCTCAACTCCTCTGCGAAACTCTGAACACTCTGACCTTTACCCTGTCTTAGGTTTTGTCATTCCATCAGGGCTTTTTGAACAAAACCCAGTGGATAAAATTGTTTTTTCAACGCAGATGTAAATTCAGACCATGAAGAAAGGAGTTTACCATTATGTTTTCTACCTTTCTGAAGTTTGTTCTCCCACCATACAAGGGTCGTGCCTTCCAGCCGAAAAGAAGCCAACTGGATCTTTGCCTCTTCCTCTTCAATCTGTTGTACACGGTAGTGAACTTCGATTTGTTTGATCCAATTATTAAGCTTATCTGCATTAGCTTCTCCATTATACATGGGCAAATTAAATTTCACATCTAGTTTCAACAATGGCTTTTTAGAAGTACTTGGATGAAAATTAGAATGATGAGAATGCGAAGAATCATGAGAATGAGAGGAAGAGGAAGAAGAGCTTGAACTTGAAGATGGTGATGGAGGCTCAGGAGGATGTACTCCAATTCCATGGTTCACTGAAGCATTATCCTCTCCTTTGGCTTTCTTCTTCTTCTCCTTTTTTGCCACTCTCTCTTCATAATCTGCATACAATTTTTCTACCATGTCTGACATCTGGTAGAAGATCTTGAGAAAATTTTGCTCATTCCTGGCGCACCTCTCTTCATCATCCATTTTCCTTCCTTGAGTTGCACATCCAATCTTTGGGTTGAAAGTCTTGAAAGTTTAACATACGGTAGAAGATCTTGTGAAAATTCTACTCATACTCAACACCCTCTCTTCATCATCCATTTTCCTTCCTTGAGTTGCACGTCCAATCTCTAAGTTGAAAGTCTTGAGTTTTCCTTCACCTGCTTTGAGCTTGGCCCTGTTAAGCATTCACACTCGCAATTCAAGTCAAAGAAGACCACTCTGATACCAACATGATTCGGGATCTTTTCATCGATGAAATTACATGAATTGCATTAAGAGCATAAGTAACAGCTTATGTGCAACATCATTAAAGAGGACATAATTATGGAGAAAAGATGAGAAGAAGAGCAAGAACACAAGACATGATAACGGAGTTCATCCCAAGAATGGACTATGTCTCTGGGCCTGCTTCGAAGTGGAGAGGCATTTATATTATCTCGGCAATAAATTGGAAGAAATACATGGCTATACCTCAAACTAGAAATGACCTTCAGATACGTTGCTCTGGTGAAAAATCTAACTACACCAGCGAATTCGTCGCCGGCAGTAGTACAAAATCGACTGTCAATTCATCTCAATCTGACATCGTCACCTCTAGGCCCTTATTGGGCTTTCTACCTCGAAAAACACGCCACAAGACTGCATTAATGCTCTTGTACCTACATCGAAAAGTGTGTCGTCATACTGTGTTGGGCGCAGACCCTGAGCTCTGGCAAAAGATTGTGTTTAAATCAGATAACCCGAGCAGATTAAATAACAAGTCTGTTCGCTGAATTGGTAACAAGGTCTAATGTTAGAGGGAAGGTCTCGGAGTCAAAGTCGCGGTCCTCGCCCTTTTGGTATTTGTTATAACTGATATTAGAATATAGTGTAGCTCTGTTCTAATATAGAGGAACCGTTATATTATATTACCGTCCATATGATATAGTTGTAACTCCCACCAAGTTTGGTAGGGTTGGCACCAGCTTTTGATGGGACTTATGCACGGTCCGTCATAAGTAGTACTAACCGGCCGGATATTTCGAGATGTGGCCGTGTGTTGATTGTCGGATTTTGTGGGTCGTCGGCTTGGCCGACCACCAATCATCTGAGCCGGCCGACAAGCTCTTGACGAACTCTTCAACTAGGTGTCATTCTTGCTAATATTTGAGGACTTTCAATTTTTTCCCTTTTAGATCCTCCTCGATTAAGAAAACATGGATGACATGCGCTTGAGTGAGGAAAACCACAAGTGGGAGAGGGAAGCATGCATGCGCATGAGGACAAAGAGTGAGGAAAAAGCAAAGGGGATAACATTAGCAATCTAACGCATGTCAAATTGCCTAATTTTGGCCAAGGGATGAGTGAGATATTAGCCAAAGGAAATTCGCCCTAGTTTTTAGGGATTTCCTAAAATTTAGGAATTTTGCGTTTAAAAGTAATTTAGGAAGAATTTTTAGAAACCGATGCATGGAAAGTGTTGACCACCTATTTCAACTAGGGGGTCAACTCCATGTACCATGAAGATATGCACTTGATGGTGCTACCAAGTTGAAGAGTTGTTGTTGTTGAAATAATGTAACTGCAAAGTGTATTCTAATTATTATTGTGGTATTATTCATTAGATTAATCCCTTATTGCAGATTGATCATGTCGACTATTGTAAAAGACCAAATCCCCTTTTGCGGATTGGTTAAAGTATAATTGTAATAGGCAGAATAAGAAGTTGGCCCCAGAATATATTAAAGAGGCCCCAGAATATATTAAAGGTGGTTATAACCACCCAGAAGAAGAAGTCGGCTCTGCCAGTGAAGAAACACTTCCACACGTGCCAGAATTGTGTAATAAGGAGGCTAGCACCTCACTTAGACACACACTCACTTGTTCATTGAGAGACAAGTTTCGGAGCTGCAGTTGGAGGAGAGAGAGAGAGGCGCATCTTTGGGAGAGGACATTCTGTACTTGTTTGAGTTATCTCTTGGCATTGTGTTGGCTATCTATATTAAGGAAGTTTTGCTGGGTTTTCTGCCCCATGAGGGTTTCCCAGGATAAATGATGTCTCTCTTGTGATTGTGTATTTCTCAGTGATTCTATCTTATGCTATTGTTATCTATTGAAATGCAAAGAACTATAATAATGGCTTAAACATTAACAGTTGTTTCTACAAGGCAATTTTGGCCTTTAGCACTTCTTTTTGTAATTGGAATTTCCGCTCCCCTGCGTGGGATAATAATGTAATAGGTATGGATGGATCATAGTTTAGGTCGGTTGCCTAGGACTTCATCATTAGGGAAGTCCTTTCATCGAGTTTTTTTTTTCCTCAAGCTATTAATTTGGCCTAACCAGCCTTATTAATTTCTCGTGAGCTTTTCACTCCCACAATAATCCTCCAAAGTGGTGAAAGGCATTCTAATGGTCGAGCCCTATGGTAGCTAGTGTCTAGAAATATTGTAAATGACCATGCTAGACATCTCCAAGAGTCTTGCAGAATTTTGTCGAGTCTAAAGGTTTTTTTTTTTTTTTTAATTACCTAGTTAATGGTAATTTTAATTATTTTTTATAAAAAATGTAAAAAGTAGGCCCATGGGATTTTGATAGGGGTATTTGTGCTCAAACGAAATTGAATGAGACCCCTTACACCCTTGGACCAAGTTTTAGCTCAATTGGAAAAGTTTTGCTAGGTGTTTGTCACTGAAGAGTCTAAGTCAGTCTAAAACAACAATTTAATTGCTTGATTTGACATAGTCAAAATGTCAAATTTGTGTAATATTAGCAATATGGTTAGAGAAAAGATGGGAGATAATGTCTAAACCCATTCCTAAGCTACCGAAACCCTTTTCTAACCTTAATCCACCCCTTCCATTTAGCCATCACATCATAAAGTTGTTCCCCTAAGGGAAGTTGTCCCCCCCTTGAGAACGAAACCTTGGTAAATTAAAAAATTAAATGGTGGGGCCTCCTCTCTCCCGAAGTTATTGACTCATCACTCTTGTTTGACTTATCAATGGGTGCCAACTCACATACCTGTTAATATTATGGTAGCTGTGGGAGATATTTACCTCCACGTGTGAACCTGACGAGAATAGAAGACTCCAGAAAACAAGAGAAAACCCTAATGAGTTGGCTAATAACCCTTGAAGTCTTGTCGGCTCAAGAAGATAATTTATATTAGGTTATTAGCCTCCAAGAGAAAAAGTTGGCCAGAAATAATAATAATATACTGAACAGACACATATCCAGAAGGAGAAGTCGGCCCCAGCAAATCTGGCAAAACCAGTATAAATACAGGGCGTCAGTTCTCATTNNNCAGTTCCCAGTTTGATGCGCACATGTGGAGGAGGGCTGCAGGTGCAGCTGCAGCAGCAGCTAGTTTTCAGTATGAGCTAGTACTATCTCTTAGCTAGGGTTTGGACTATCTGATCAGCTATTGTTGGTGCGCTATCCTTGGAGGAAGATGCGCTACACCTTGTTTGGCTATCTAGCCTAGGGTTTGCTTCCGGAGTAATTCTCAGTCAAGGTTAAGGTGCTCGGAGGGTGGCTTCGACCTATGGCTGGGTGACGAGGGTATCATCAATGGTAAAACGAGCACACAATCTTCTATATTCTAACAATACCAAAACCCTAACTAGCCAAACCCCTAAGAAGTGCACCCCCCTCCTTGAGATGCTCAATGTTGCTTTGTGATTGACACTTGGAAAGAATCCAAGAGGGGTAGCTCTTGCTTCCCAAGTATAAATAAATCCCCTCCCCTCCTCATTTGTGGTCTATTCTTTACCTACTGTTACTATGCTCAAATTTCTCCCATCTCTACCATTCTTTTCTCTTTCTCATTCTTGCTCAACATTTTTGGAGAGAAGCTTGTTGCAAGTATTTGCAACAACCTTCTACTACCAATAATAGACGAAAGTTTTGGAGGCATATGGTGTGTTGAGAGTATTCTTAGTGCATCAACTATTGGAGGTGACTTGCATTGGTTCATTTTTTGTGCATGCATTTGTTTACTAGTCTAGAGTAGAGATCCTAAGCAAAGTATTTTTCTTGGGTAGATTTGCAATAGTTTTATTGCATATCTAGATGAATAGATTTTAAACTAGCAAAGTATTTTGTTTACTCTAACATATCTACTCACCCCTTTGCTCTATCTTGTAGCTTGCTCACAATTATTTGCAGGTCGTTTCTAGGATTGGAGAAACTTGTTTCA
>JASDQU010508763.1:0-12505 GCA_032191745.1 Picea mariana | reverse complement strand
CAGTTCCCAGTTTGATGCGCACATGTGGAGGAGGGCTGCAGGTGCAGCTGCAGCAGCAGCTAGTTTTCAGTATGAGCTAGTACTATCTCTTAGCTAGGGTTTGGACTATCTGATCAGCTATTGTTGGTGCGCTATCCTTGGAGGAAGATGCGCTACACCTTGTTTGGCTATCTAGCCTAGGGTTTGCTTCCGGAGTAATTCTCAGTCAAGGTTAAGGTGCTCGGAGGGTGGCTTCGACCTATGGCTGGGTGACGAGGGTATCATCAATGGTAAAACGAGCACACAATCTTCTATATTCTAACAATACCAAAACCCTAACTAGCCAAACCCCTAAGAAGTGCACCCCCCTCCTTGAGATGCTCAATGTTGCTTTGTGATTGACACTTGGAAAGAATCCAAGAGGGGTAGCTCTTGCTTCCCAAGTATAAATAAATCCCCTCCCCTCCTCATTTGTGGTCTATTCTTTACCTACTGTTACTATGCTCAAATTTCTCCCATCTCTACCATTCTTTTCTCTTTCTCATTCTTGCTCAACATTTTTGGAGAGAAGCTTGTTGCAAGTATTTGCAACAACCTTCTACTACCAATAATAGACGAAAGTTTTGGAGGCATATGGTGTGTTGAGAGTATTCTTAGTGCATCAACTATTGGAGGTGACTTGCATTGGTTCATTTTTTGTGCATGCATTTGTTTACTAGTCTAGAGTAGAGATCCTAAGCAAAGTATTTTTCTTGGGTAGATTTGCAATAGTTTTATTGCATATCTAGATGAATAGATTTTAAACTAGCAAAGTATTTTGTTTACTCTAACATATCTACTCACCCCTTTGCTCTATCTTGTAGCTTGCTCACAATTATTTGCAGGTCGTTTCTAGGATTGGAGAAACTTGTTTCARATCTGGAAACTAGCTTATCTCATCAATATTCACCTTCAAAATTTTCTGCAATATATTTATGTTCTTTTCCATTCATTTTTTGAGTATTCTAACACATAGAATAGGTCATTTTAATCGTATCTGTTTGCTGAAATTTTTCTGTGTACTAACAGAAATTTTCTTGAGTTTGTGTCACTTTGTGCAGCATTTCCAACAAGTTTTTGCTCACTAGGTTTTTGCAGGTTGGTGACAAAAGAGGGAATCTACAGCCCATTTGGGGCATCCACAAGCAAGAGATCAACCTCCCAAGTTTGGGTAACAAGTACCCACTTCTTTCTCTTCTATTTCTCATTGTAAGCAAGCCCAAGGGAGTCCCAAGGGCTTGCATTTCTCAAAGTATTGTAAATTTTCTGTGTTTTTCTTTTCTTAATTTGTCTACACCTAGGAAAGAACTTGACCAAGCCAACCATCCTAAAACGTAAGGCTCGGATTGTAGATTTAATTTTCATCATTTGTTTATTTTACTTGTTTGCCCCACTTGTCATTAGGACAAGGTTGTGTGGCTAGGATTTTTTTTCCAAGTCTTTATTTCAAGTTCTTTATTTCATCACCCACTTGTGCACAAAACCAGAAGGCTTTGTCCACCTTGTGCACTTGTTGTGGTTGCATAGTTTAGATTTGTTTTTCAAGTTATATCTATTTCGTTCACATGTTTGCCTACAACTAGGAAAGTGTTTGGCCAAGCCAACCATCCTAAATCGTAAGGCTAGGTTGATATTATTTATTATTGTTTCTATTTGTTGATACTTAATGATTTAAATCTCTAGATCTTGGAAGATAATCATATAATGTTTGTTTAAGCCCATGGAACCATAATCATTTATTTTTCCATTCTATTTTACTTTCAAGTCATTGTAAGCTATTTTATTTCAAGTACTTTAGTTTCTTGCAATTTACTTTTGTACACGCACTTTACTTTCAAACACTCTAGATTGCAATCATTTAACTTAAATTAACTCAATCTATTCTAAGGTTCAATTTATTTTTAGATCCTTAGGGCCTAAAATCAATCTAGTTTAAATAGAGCACCTCTAACTATCCCAACTTTGCTATCAAAAAAGGAACTTAAGGAAAGAACTTGGGATGCTAGATCAGGAATGGTCTCACGGTACTAGGTGTCCCCCTTGTTTGAGTACTTTTGTTCCCCAGATTAACCTGTGGAGCTAGGGTGCGGCCTTGTTTGCCTCACTTATTGAGCACCCGACAATCCTTTTGGTAACTAAGTGTAAGTCACTTACTTTTAGGATTCACATTTCATTTAATTAACTTGATCAATCCTAAATCTAATCCACTTCAATCTTGGGCTAATTTCACTATCTTTCACGGTTTATGCTTTATAATTTTGTAAGCACATTTCACTTCCATTTACTTTTCATGCAATTTTATTTAGCAAAGTTGTAGATGTTAACTCAGTGAACTAGTAGTTGCGCATTGCTTGCCCTTGGAGGCTTACGTGCTTTATCTTGTTCATCTAAAGTTGCACACTTGCCCTTGGAGGCTTTCTTTTAAGCACTTTCATCTATTTTTAAGTAGTGTATTGAGTTATTGGCTTAACACCTTGAAGTTGCGAATCTTTCAAAGGCAACTTCACTATTTGGGTTTGATTGTTTTGTATTGGATGCCATTGAAACAGCCCCTTGGAGTTGCACATCTTGTGGAGCCACTCCATTGTTTGGGTTTGTTGGCTTGATATGTTGTGGTAATCTTTTCTCTTGAGCAATCCTCCTTTTCCCTGCGCAATCAAGTTGTTTCAAGTTAGTTTCAAGTTAGTGCTTGTTTCCTTTCTTGTTCATAATTGTATCTTGTTGTATCTCTTAGTTACTCTTTACATATTAACTTTGTAGATAGTTGTTTATTTCATTTACTTGTATCTAGTTCTAATTGTAAATCTTGCAAAGTAATTCCTTTGTGTATCCAATTGTGATCTTTTGTAAATCCTAAACTCTTTGTAACTTTACTTGACCCCTTACCCAACCTTAGGCACCAGTCCTAGTTATCTTAGGAAAAGGGTTGCCTTTGCATTGAAATTTTGCACTTTGCATTGTTTGCCTCATATATAGGCTAGACTCCCCCAAACCTTTAATCAATTAAAATCAACTCCTAGAACACCTTAATCACTCACATAGTAACTAGGGTCTACCCCCCTTGGCTTCCCTAGGAGTAAGCCTAGACGAAAGAAGTTCAAGTCGAGGTGACAGTGGGTTTGAACTTAGGCACTGTGCCTCCAAGGACACACTAAGTGGATTGGATTAGTCCACGTTAGCAAGTGTGTATAAGGACGGCAACAGAAAGTGAAAGTGTGGTAAGTGGGAAAAGGTTACCAAGAAAAGTTAGCCTTGATTGGCTAGATTTTCTCCCGGAAAAGCCTACTCACCCATGTGCCACCTCTTTAGCTTAATTAATTCTCATTCAATGCATAATCCTTGGAAAATGCAACCTTGGTCAATGATGCCATGTAGATGCCACATCACCTTGATGCTCTACCACATGTCAAAATCTAAACTTGCCACTTGGCACTGCTAGATATCACGATGACTGATAAAAATAGAAATTTTCACAAAATAGCCATCAGGTCCCAAAAATTCAAAATTCCTCGAAACTAACCCAAACTCTCCACAAATGCTCGAGATGGCTAAGAGACCACCACCATACGTCCATTGCTAAAAATAGAAAGTTGTTCGCATCAACTTTCTATTTTAGCCAGACTTCGGATCAATCTTATTGAAATATTTTGCCCCCGTGAGCTGATCAAGGAGGTCGTCATTTTGAGGAATTGGGTACTGTTTCCGGACTGTGATTTTATTCAGGGCCTGGTAATCAATGCAGAGTCGTCAAGTCCCACCTTTCTTCTACACCAGTATGATTCGGCTCCCACAAGGCGATGAGCTGGAATGGATATGCCCATTGTGGAGCAGTTCTTGGATCTGGCTCTTGATCTCATCATTCTCTAACAGAGAGCGGCGGTGGACCGGCCCATTGGGTACCGGTGCACCTGGGGTCAGATCAATGAGATGCTTGACCTCGTAGTGCAGAGGTCCCCTGGTAGGAGAGGAGAAGATATCTTAGTATTCTTCCACGACCTTATCCACTTGCTTTTGTTGTGTGGAGAGATCGACCATGGAGGCCCTAGATGTGGCTGCGATCTTTCTCTTACTCTGAGAGCGAATCACGAAGAAGACAAATTTCCTGGTCTGAGAGATGACCTCCCTGCATTGCTTGGCAGAGATCAAGGAAATAGGACTAGGAGGGACTGCCTGGGGTATCCTGTACAATTTCCTGTTTAAAGTAATAATAACACTACGAGGCCTAGACTCATATACAGCATGACGTTTCCATAAATAAGGTTGGCCCAAAAGAACATTACAAACTTCGAGAGGAGCAACATCACACAATACCTAGTTTTTGAAGGGCTTGATGTCATACAACAGTCGACATTATTGGCTGACGCGGAGATCGCTTCATTGGTGGAGCCATCCAATGGTGTAGGGCTGCGGGTGTGTCATTGTCGGCAGGGCCAGCCACTTGACGACCTCTACTGAGATGAGGTTCTTCTGGATACCACTATCAACGATGAAGTGCAGCGGGGTGCCTTTTACCCACATCTGCGAATGGAAAAGGCACTCTCCTTCTTCTGGCTCGTCTGGTTCACCAGGTTGGAGCTTGGTGGTAGCAACGGTGGCACTGGGTTCCACATTAATGATCCGTCTTCCCCTTTTTGGTTCCGACTCAAAGTCAAAAACCGCATTTGATTCAGAGGCTTTCACGTCGGCCACTAGCGACTGCTTTGAGCGACAATCAACAGTGTTATGCCAAGGGCTCTTATGGAAGTCACACCACTTCCCGACATCCGTCTTTGTCTTTATGGTGTCCTTCTTTGCTTGCGGTTTGGACTGATTCTCCTGATACTGTCCATCTTTGCTTTGTCCTTTGTTCTTTAGGTTGGGCCGCCATTTTCGGGTTTTTGCTGTGAGGGGTTCCCAGACCCAAATTGTCGTGTTTTTTGTTTGAGCTTCTTCTCGATTTTGACGGCATATCGATAGGCGCCGCCCAAGGACGAGATGTCCAGAAATTCCATTTCGGTCTGGATGTATCTATGCAGAGCACCACAATATTTGAGCACTAGATGTCGCTCTAAATCTTTGATACCCAGCTTGGTGCGCAGGGTATGGAAGATATTTGTGAAATCTGGCACTGCTTGGTCTCTTTCTTGCCGCAGTGTGATCCATTTGGTATACAAGTCGTCATAACTTCCGACAAAGTAGTATTGTTCCTTAATCGCATCCTTGAAGGATTTCTAGGTGGTCGCGACTGTAAATAATGAGGGTTCCTCTGTTTCCGTTTGCTCAAAGAAAGTTTCCCACCAATCTTTGACATGGGTAACGGCTTTAAGGAGTGCAAAAGTAATTTTTTCTCTATTTGAAAAGTTATGGACAGAAAAATACCCTTTTAGTAGATTCAACCACTTGTCTACAACATTTGTGTCTATCTTACCTTCAAATATAGGAAAATCGAAGTTGATTTGTACCTTGAAGGGGGCGACGCCTCCGCTCGAGGAAGATGCGTCGCCTGTTGGTAGTCGTCGAAGGATTTGCGTGAAACTATCCATTATCTCGTTCCTATGTTGCATGAGGGCTTCCTCAAGCAACATTTTGAAAGGATCTCTTGTCCTGTCATCTTTCTTTTCTCCTGCCATGAGAGGTCATTTTGGCATGCAAGAGCTTTTGTCCTCAAGAGAAACAAGCTCGAGACCCAATTTTTTGTACCCTAACCTCGTTGGGGACATGCATTAAGACCACAATGAGTAGACCGCTCTGATACCACTGATCCGGATTTTATGAGCAGAACAAATTGAATACAGATTATTAAAAGATGTTTAACACAGAATAACAGAGAAATAGTAAAATTGGTTTTCTATTCAATAAGGAAATAAGCTGAAACTATAAAATGCAGCGGAAAACAAGCTTGTTGGAATGGTGGCGGCTTATCTCTGAGAAGAGATGTGACGGCTGCGCTCATTCGCAAGAAGATGATTACAATGAGACTCTGAAGGCCTTTTTACAATAAACAGGAATGTCAAAAACCCTAAACATCCGAAAACCTAATCCTAGGAGATGAAGCGCCAAAAGTCATGTGGGCCCCATTTGGGTAAGTAAGGACATCAACTTCCCGGGGTCGTAACTTTTGCATAGGATCTTCGTTTTAGGCGCACGATAGCCCATTGGAATGGTCTATCCGAGGACTACACATTTTGTTGCTATCTCTCAATGTTCATTTCCGACTGTGGGGAGCCCTAAAAACGTTGTTTAGGGCCTCAAAACGGCCCCGCAAGTCAGATACCCAAAAACTAGGAAAAAACTGTCAAACTGGAAAACTGCCAAAATAAACTTGTTGGAATAGGTGGGAGGCCACCAACATCCATCTGGATCATGCCTCAAGGTAATAAATCAAAGCAACGTCTTCGTTAGGCCTTACTATATAAGGAATTCGATAGTAAAATTTGGAAAAACAAGCGTTAAATTGGAAAATAGTTTCACTTTCAAGCTTTTTAATAATTGAAAAAATTGTGCATAAAAAAAATGTCGTGTATTTGCCCTTCTCTCACTAAATTTCTCCTGGAAGAAATCTCATCCATCAATTGAAGCATCAAGAAGGGACTTGTACCATGCTCGTGCCTCCCCCTCGAGAGTCAACACACACATCCTCATCACCACATCCTCATGTTCCACATCAAAATTGTCCACCACTTCCAAAAATTTAGCCAAGTGATCCTCAATTGATTCTCCCAACCTCCCTACAAACAAAGGTATGCGTTTAAGCCACTTATGTGCAGGTAAGTCACGAGGATAATCTGGAAATGCAGCAAAACTTAGTGGGTCAAAGGCAGAAAATCTCCACCTTACTAGTGGCCTCACAGTTGCATCCATATTGTTAGTCTCTAATAGAAAAAAGCACAACTGCGACCCTACTACTAGCTCGAGATGGAAATAAAATGAAAGATGAAGATGTCGAAGATACACTCACCATAGTGCTCGTCGAAAAAGAACTTACCTAAGAACTCATATGCTTACAAACTTCGTGAGGAGTTCTTGGTGAAGGGATAGTCTTGTTTAGAGGAAAGATGTTAAGGTTTCTTCAAGCTTGGAACTAGACCTCGGGAGGGAATCGAAACCAAAAGATCTTCTTGTGCAAGTACCATGTGGAGTCGTCCATGTTTCCTGTGTAGTCGTCAAGTGAGTTAAAAAAAAGTAAAGCAATGAAATAAAAACTCACTGACGTCGTTGTTACCAAGGTTGACTTTCCCCGACAATGGTGCCAATTTGTTAGCACAAATTTCCACCCTCCAATTGAACTGATATAACCTGTTATTACAGCGATGAAAACTTGGCTAATTGAAGGAGTAAAGCCCCAAATTGTCACGGGCTAGACCCCTCTCCATTTGGGCTAGTGCTTGCTATCCTTAGGGGGGAGTGCCTAGGCACCTTGGATACCTTGTTGTTGTCTTTTAAAACTGATTTTCTACGTGTAAACCCAAAAAACAGCGAGTTGTTCGTCTTGGACAGCGTGTTAAAGCTGTCCAAAACGACGGGGAAAATATAGTTTTTTGCTTCAAGGTATCCTACAAAGTTAGCACAATGAATATAGAATAGAAATAAAACATAAAACTACTCAAAAGATCAATAAAATCACAATGAATAGTTAAGGAGGAGAATGACAAATCAGATTGCAAAATTAACAGAACACCGACAAGAAACAAGATTAGAACACAAACACACGATTTCTTTATTGATAGGCTTGCAAGAGGGTTGGTTGTGCCACAACTGGCAAGTCCACAACCGGTACAATGATCACTTTGCTCAAAGAAGAGTCACTAGACTAAGAGAGAGAGAGAAGAACGAGAAAGAAACACTATGCTAGTTGTTGCCAAGAACCGACCAAGAACTCATGTAGAACATCCAATATATAGGGCTATAAGGTGCATATCCCAAGGGAAAAGAAAGAGGTCGCATGGGAGATAAAAAGGGAAAGTATGTGTGCATGGGGAAACACGGATGACATGCGCTTGAGTAAGGAAAAGCAGAAGTGGGAGAAGGAAGCATGCATGCACATAAGGGCAGGAGTGAGGAAAAAGCAAGGGGGATAACATTAGCAATCTAACGCATGTCAAATTGCCTAATTTTAGCCAAGGGATGAGTGAGATATTAGCCAAGGGAAATTCGACCTATTTTTTAGGGATTTCCTAAAATTTAGGAATTTTGTGTTTAAAAGCAATTTAGGGAGAATTTTTAGAAATCGATGAATGGAAAGTGAAAGTGTGGTAAGTGGGAAAAGGTTATTGAGAAAAGTTAGCCTTGACTGGCTAAATTTTCTGCCGGGAATGCCACCTCACCCATGTGCCACCTCTTTAGCTTAGTTAATTCTCATTCAATGAATAATCCTTGGAAAATGCGCCCTTGGTCAATGATGCCATGTAGATGCCACATCACCTTAATACTCTACCACATGTCAGAATCTAAGCTTGCCACTTGACACTACTGGAGATGACGATGACTACTAAAAATAGAAATTTTCCCAAAATAGCCATCCAGTCCCAAAAATTCAAAATTCCTAGAAACTAACCCAAACTCTCCACAAATACTTAGGATGGCTAGGAGACCACCACCATTCGTCCACTACTAAATATAGAAAGTTGTTTGCATGTCCATGACTTTATACTCATTAGATTCGATTTTCCGCAAGGATTCTAAATCCGCAATCAGAATAGCCATGCGAGCCTTGGTGCTCAACCTGCTAAAAATAAAAATATGTGCCAAATCATCCCCAAAAAGATCCAAAAGACTCGGAATGTCTAAAGGATCCATAATGCATGCTCATAATCTAAATCTGGACCTAGAGCTCAAACTGCTAAAAATAAAAATATGTGCCAAATCATCCCGAAAAAGATCCTAAAGATTCAGAATGTCTAAAGGATCCATAATGCATGCTCATAATATAAATCTGGACCTAGAGCTCAAACTGCTAAAAATAGAAAGTTCTTGCATGTCGCCCAAAAAAGTGATATCGAGCCTAGAATCATACAAGGACCATTTTGTGTGCTCAAAACCACTCCAAACTGTCACGAGACGCACTCAAACCGTGTCTCCTAAAAAGTAGGGACACCTATTGTATGTAGACATCTCTCTCAAAATGCAAAGGAACACAAGCTAACTCTAACTCTAAACAAAACAACCATGTACTGATCATATACCTATCTCTGATGGGAACCAACCTCTGTTAACCATAAGTGCTAAACTTTGGGTGAAACTCAGAATGCCAACCTAAGTAGTGCATATTGGCTCTTAACCCTAAAGATTTCCAAGATGAAAATCTAGGAGTTAACAGGACTTAGGGTTAACTCAACATTATAAAAGGAAGCTTAAGTGAAAGGATGAGACACATAGAGAGCACATAAGAGAAAAGAGGGATTATTTGCTCATGTGCTTGTGTCACACACAGAGTGAGAGAGTGAGCTCTCATTTATTGGGTGGAGAAGGACATTCATCCAAGTGTGGAGAGAAGGGGATGAGGATAGGAGCAAAGGGGCAACAAGGGAGGTAGCAGCCGACCAGCAAGATCAAAGGACTGATCTTGAGGTTTGTAGGGCTTGGTTATCTGTTGCTTTTGTATTCCTCTGGTGGGCCATTTTCCCAAGACAGGAGCCCATAATAATAATAATAATAAATCTCACAGATCTAGTTTTCCCTTTAGGTTTTTTCCAAGGTTAGTTTACCCATAAATCTTTGTGCAATGTGTTTTGGTTTCCATTTTATTTGCTTCCGTTGATTTATTCGGTAAAGTAACCTAGTTGTGCATCTATTCAATAAAGTGGTTTTATTCGGAATAATTTGTAGGTGCTAGGTTTAGAAAATTAACATGGTATCAGAGCTACAATTCTGAAGGAAACCACATTTGCACTGAAGATCGTATTTTGCAACAGGAAATGTTTTATTGCAGGTTTAAGCTGCAGGGTAAAAATAAAATTTAAAAAGAAAAACAGGTACGCTATGGCCACGATACAAAGCGTACGACGAACGAATCGACTGAGTAAAGGCGACAGTCATGTGAGAGACACGCTAATTGTGTATTCTGTAGAGATCTAGCTGAAGGTTGGGGTTGTAAGTAGCTCGTGGGATGGGTAGCAGAGAGGAGCTGCCGCGTTGAGGCAGAGGATGGCCCGAATGGTGAAGATCGAGCAACTGAACTTTGTGGTTGAGATTTGAGAGAGATCATACAGAGGAAGAGTGTCGGCAAGTTGTAGGAGCTAAGTCAGAGATCTGTGTGGATCGGGATGTGTTGGTCTAATGGAGCCAACAGTCGGACGTATGAACTAAATGAGCCGTGTGAAGGGTCGAGTAGGAGCAACAGTACGTGGAGCCAATGAGAACACAGCCGCCAAACGGGAGTGGGCACAGAGGCTGAAGTGTGGTTGACGACACATTAAGAGGAGGCCACTACTGTAACTAGCCACCGATTTTGGAGCAGTCGGTCGTGAAGTTAGTTGTCAGCTGCTAGAAAAGGATGTGAAGCAATTGGGCGGAGGCCATAATCTGTGTGCAGGGTCGGCGGAAGTGTTGAGGGCGGCAGGTGTTGGTGATAGCAGACAGGAAGAACTGTTGCAGAGTTTTGGGCTGTTTGTGTGGATGTTGCCACCGCTGCCAAAGGTAAGGGACAGTCGCGGGCCAGTCGCCAACCCATTGCAAGCCACTAGGGAGCAGCGCCAAAAAGGCAGGTAGTCGCCAAAGTAGCCAACAAAGGACAGTCGTGGGTTGGCATGGCCACAGGGCTACCACGTAGGACAAAACAGTCGCCATCAAAGTTAGCAGCCACCCAGCAGAGGTCCGAGTAGCCCCAAGGCAGCTGGCAAAGGCCCGAGCAACAAATAAAAATAGTTGAGCAGTGCACGAATGGATTCGGGAAGTAGACAAAAATAGTCGAGCAGTGCCCAGAAAGGACTCGGGCAGTAGCAGAAGGCTACGGGAAGCTTTGGATAGGGGTCCGAACAACAGGCAGCAAGTTTGGGCAGCGGGCAGCAAAGTCCAAGCAGCGGGAAACAAATCTAGGAAGCCGGAAAATTGTTTTGTTTTGCTTGCAAGCAATGGCAAGCAGCAGAGTGGCAGAAGACAAGGAGCAAGTAGCTCCGAAGGTTGAGCAGCTCAGAGGAAGTCAACCTTCAGGTTCAGGTGGGAAGGAGCATTCTTCCAAGTCTGTCAAGGAGTCATGGTACGAGAGGACCGTGGAGGATGCTCAAGAGCATGAGGCTTCTAGGAGCATGATCAGAGGGAAGTCTTCAAAGAAAGATCTAAGCGAGATGGTAGGACTAGCTTTCGTTTCAAAGAGAGTAGTCAATCGGGTGGATTGGAGAGCAGCCATGGTAGCAAATCTGATAGCGAAGACAGAGCCACCTCCATGTGGTAGAAGTACCTTCCTCACTAAGAGGGAGTGTTGATGTATTTAACATCAGACAGGAACTTCCACATAGGCTCGGTGTCTAGCATATGGAAGTCGTCCGTGAACCTTAGGAAATTCACTTTATGAATCAATTATTAAAGTGAATGACCTTTTTAATTAATGTGACTTTAATTAAGTTAAATGCCTAAGTCTTTGGCATATTAACTTAAGTGAGTTGATTAAGTCCTAGCCATTAGATCTAAAGTGAACGTGAGATTAGATTTTAGTCGTTGATCATTTTAGGAGATCTAAGGTTTTGGACTTAGGGTTAGCTAGGGTTTAGTCCCCTGTCCAACTATCTCACCATTAGGTAAAAAAAATTCATACCAAGCACAAATCTGTTCGGCATTATAAAAGGCAGCCTAAGTGAGAGGATGAGACATACAGAGAGCACATAGGAGCAAAGAGGGATTCTTTGCTCATGTGTTTGTGTCACACATAAAGTGAGAGAGTGAGCTCTCATTAATTGGGTGGAGAAGGACATTCATCCAAGTGTGGAGGGCAGAGGTCGAAGATAGGAGCAAGGGAGATAGCAGCCAACCAACAAGATTGAAGGGTTGATCTTGAGGTTTGTAGGGCTTGGCTATATGTTGTTTTTGTATTCCTCGGGTGGGCTATTTTCCCAAGACAGGAGCCCAGAATAACAATAATAAATCTCACAGATCTGGTTTTCCCTTCGGGGTTTTTCCAAGGGTAGTTTACCCAGAAATCTTTGTGCAATGTGTTTTGGTTTCCAGTTTATTTGCTTCCGCTAATTTATTTGGTAAAGAAACCGAGTTGTGCATCTATTCAATAAAGAAGTTTTATTCGGAATTATTTGTCGATATTTGCGTTCGATATCATACACCCACTCTTGTTGATGTATTAACATCGGACAGTACTTCCACATAGGCTCGATGTCTAGCATGTGGAATTGTCTCTGTAACCTCTCGGAACCTTAGGAAGTTCACTTTATGAGTCAATTAATTAAAGTGAATGACCTTTTTAATTAATGTGAGATTAATTAAGTTAAATGCCTAAGTTTGTTGGCATTAGTAACTTAAGTGGGTTAATTAAATCCTAACCATTAGATCTAAAGTGAACGTG
>JASDQU010508761.1:40945-53487 GCA_032191745.1 Picea mariana | reverse complement strand
CAAATTAATCCTCTGAGTTCAAGCTATCTGTTTGAATCCTGTAAACAAAACAATATTAAAAATATCAGTTTTTTTGGTATAAAAATTTAACTAATTTTATTTTATTTTTATTTATTTACAAAATGAGAATAGACTTTCTAAAGAAAATTATGAAAAAAATAAATAAATAAATAAACGGTATATACAATGAAAATTTCTGGAAATTAATTATTCCATATAATGTTTTAAAAAACGCCAGTTGATAGGGGCATTCAGGATTTTACCATCCAAATTTTCAAGCAGAAATGATTTTTTTCCTTCAGGAGATGCTACCTTAAATGGTCCGTACCAAACATGATCGAATTTACCATTTTTTTTCGAATCCTCTTTTCGAGCATCCCATCTCAAAACCAGATCCCTGGGGAGAAAATTCTTGTCCTTGGCTTTACGATCAAATAATACCTTCATGTCATCCTGGTACTTCTGCAACTTTTCAGCCACTACCGCCCTGTGCTGCTGAACTTCAATCAGCTGGTTTATCCTTCTTGTGAGAGGATTCGGTTCTTCCTTCTCGCCTTGCCATAGTTTCATTACAGGAAGTGCTAGGTTTATAGGTAACACTACATCTGTTCCATATACCATTTGAAAGGGAGAAGTACCGATAGACTTTTTTATGCCTATCTGATTTGCCCACATAGCGTATTTTAAATGCAAATGCCGAGACTTTTTATTTTCATTTAACACTTTCTTGATTATACTGATTAAGATCTTGTTTGAAGATTTTGGCAGACCATTTCCCTGAGGATAGTATGTTGTGGAATGAGCCAGCACAATATTATATTTCTGGCAAAAGATGACCATTGCCATAGACTTAAAAGCCTGCACATTGTCTATGACTATCTTTCTGGGACAGCCGAACCTAGACAAAATATTTTCTTCTAAGAAGTCTATAACCACCGAATCAGTAGCCTTTCTTGTTGGGATAGCTTCCACCCATTTGGTGAAATAGTCTGTAGCAGTCAGGATCCATCTGTGTTGAGCTATAGAATGAGGATTAATTTCACCTATGAAATCTAGTCCCCATTGCTGAAAATGAGCTTTTGTCTTGACTGGGACCAATGGCATCACTGGTAGTTTATGTTTTCCTGCAAAAAATTAGCAAGGGATGCAAGCTCGTACCTTAGCATTGACATCTGGGAAAATTTTGGGCCAGTAATAACTAGCCCTCAGGATTTTATATGTCGTAGCCCTCCAAGCATGATGTCCTCCACATACTCCTTCGTGAAATTGACCTATAACTTCTTATGTTTCTGACTCGACCAGACAGACCAAGAGGAAGCCAAGCGGTTCTTTCCAATATAATCATTTTTTGGAAATACAGTATTTGATTGCATGCAGATTTAACGCTCTAGCTTTGGATGGAGACAAGTCAGTTGGACATTTCTATGTGAGTAAGTATGTTACTATGTCCTTGTACCAATTTGATGACGCGAATTTTTCCTCGATTCTGTTTTCAGCTATTTGGTCCTCAAGTTCATTCACGTCTACCCATTCTTCCTCATCTTGAGAGTTGTTTATCCCAAGAGCTCTGAAATTAGATTCAGCTAAAAGTTTAGCTAAACCTTGCCCCTTTACCAATTTTTTCGGTTTAACCTCCAAGTCAAACTCTTGAATTTTGGCAAGCCATCTTCCTCTTTTGCCATCACTGTCTGCTTGAACCAAAATATCTTTTACAAAACTAGTGGGTACATATGCAATCACCTTAGAATGTAAAACACAAGTTCTGAAAGCTTTCAATGCTTTTACCATAGCATATGCTTGCTTTTCCATTATATTATATTTGAGTTCAGCATCTCGGATACTTTTGCTAAAGAAGGCTATCGGTTGCTCAAAACCTTCTTCGTTCTTCTGAAGGAGTACAGCAGCGAGTGTGTGTTCAGAGGCAAATGAAAAAATAAGAAAATCTTTGAGATAATTGGGGCTCACTAGTACTGGTGCCTCACTTATAACTTTCTTGATATGGGCAAAGGATGCTTTAGCTTTCGCTGTCCATTTTACTTCACTTTTTTTTCTGAGCATATATGTAATCAATTTCACAATCTCAGCGAAGTTAGGAATAAATCTTCTCAAAAAAATTATTTTTCCTAAAAATGATTGAATTTCTTTCACATTCCTAGGAATAGCTATTGTATCTATAGCTTCTACTCTATTAGGATCAATTCTAATTTCATCTCGAGATACGATGTGACCCAACAACTTTCCTTCTTGCATAGCGAAATGAGACTTCTTAGGATTTAAGGATAGACCAAACCTGTGTCATTTTTCAAATGTCTGTTTGAGATGAATCAGATGGTCTTCATCCGATTTAGAAAAAACAGTAAGATCATCCAAATAGATGACTACAAATTTGTCTCGTTCGCCAATGAAAGCAATATCCATCGCGCGTTGAAAAGTAGCACCTGCATTCATCAATCCAAACGACATTTTATTGTACATAAATGTGCCCCAAGGAGTGGTAAATGTGGTTTTTTCTTTATCGAGACCACTGACGGCAATTTGATTGTAACCTGAAAATCCATCAATCATTGACATCTTATTAGCTCCTACTACTTTTTCAAGAACATGGTCCATTTTAGGTAAAGGATAATTATCTTTGAGAGAAGATTTATTAAGATTTCTGAAATCGACACACAATTTAATTTCCCCGTTTTTCTTTCTAACCGGGACCAGATTAGCTACCCAATCAGAATATCTTAGTGGTACAATTATCTTAGCATCAAGGAGTTTTTTGACTTCTTGTTCAATAACAGGTAATAAAATGGGGTTAATTTGTCAGAGTTTTTGTTTAAAAGGTTTGACACCAGGTTTGAGGGGTATCTTATGTTCGATCACATAAGTGTCATATGTTTTCAGTTCTTTGTACGACCATGAAAAAATGTCTTTGTATTTTCTTAACAACTCCGTCTATTTATTTTTGTTTTCTATTGAAAGATATTTGGATAGTTTAACCATTCAGGGATTTTCTTTAGTTCCTATATTACAATCTTCAACCTCCTCTGGTTGGGGTTGTAGGGTGGTTTTTGAAGGGATATCATCTTGATTAAATAGTCTTTCTAAAGGGATTAGACCCTTGGGAATCTGGTTGTTCTTGAGAACAAGCATTCGGTGATTTGCAATTTTATCGTGAAACTCTTTAGAATCCTCCCCCTCTTGCATGATCCAAATGGGATCATTTTGATTTTCTTAATCAGTATGCGTTTCTGCAAATTCATCTAATGATTCTAAAAACTTTCGAAACTACTCATCATCTTCAAAGACCTGCCAATGTTGTATGTTATTTGGTATCGAAGGGCGATGTCTCATTTGTATGTGATATTTTAATTTAAAAGCAGTTGGGGGTGTGAAATTTGATGCAGCTTTGGCTAAATCATTAGCCAGTTGATTTTCAAATCTTGGGATGAAATGAAAATTCACATATGAGAAGAAGTTCTTGATTAAATCCCAGACACAATTCCTATAGGACCGTAATCTAGGATGCTTAGCCTGGTACTGTCGATTCACTTGTTTTATGATTAACTCGGTGTCACCAAAGACTTCGAGTTTATTAATTTTCATCCTCCTAACAGCTTCTAATCCTAGCACTAAAGCTTCATACTCGCATACATTGTTTGTACAATCCACATTCCAATGAATCCTATATGAAAAAGGAATTACAAATTGATCATCAGGAGCCACAAGAAGTGATCCTACTCTGGCTCCAAGGAAAGATGAGGCACCATCAATATACATTTTCCATACCCCAGTGCTATATACATTTTTCTATATTTCTTTTTTTTCAATTTTTTCTTCTATACAATTATCGTCTACATCTACTTCAAAATCGTCATCAATAGATAATATACAATTTCCTAAGTCTTGGTCGGCAATATAAACTAGATGATTGTTCGGGTTATGTGGATCACCTACAGTAAATGCCAACCTAGTCTCTCTGTAAAGACGAGTGTATTGTCCTCCGAAAAATGGAATTGTAGCGTATGTCATATCCAATTGGAGAGATCCTCCAAGATTGGCACCCCATGATCTAGATAATAGCATACCATACTTTGGGGGAATGTCAACGACCACTACATCCATAAGAATACTTTTAGCAGGTATTTGAGCCAAACCTACCAATAGGTCTTTAATCATACCTATGCATTTGACTTTCCTTGAATCGAAAGAATATAAGTCACCATAGGGCCTTGTGATTTCAAGACCAAGTTTTTCCATAATTGCCTTTGGCATCACACTGTGGGAAGCTCCAGAATCCAACATACAGTTATGGAGAAGGTGGTCAAACAGGGTTAACGTAATATAAAAGGGGGCCACAGTGTCTCTCGCACCTTCGAAGTGTGGACCAAAGACTATGTTTGGTTTATCATCTTCTAAGTTGATGTCGTCGGCTTGGATTTTGTCTTCGTAAAAGTTAATCATCTTGGCAATTTGTTTTCTGTATATGGGATTTTTAGCTAATTCAACAAGGGGAGTAGGAATTTTGATTATATTTATTTCGTTTTCCAAATTAAAATTTCCTAGGGCCTTGTCGTTTTCGATGTTCGGGGCTTCCATTCCTTTCTTTTCATCTTTTCGTTGTGATGTGGACTTGTTTTCATTTATAGGAGCTTGTGTCTTCACAGGGAGTGTTTCTACTAATCCTGACTGGACAGGTTGCGTATCAGCTGTGTTTCTTTTCACAGGTTGTTTATCAACAACTTTTAGAGTTGCCTCATCGGTTTTGCTTCTTGGCAAAATATTTTTTGTCGGAACATTTGGGAGACTTTTGTTCCTCGGTCTTAAATTATATTTTCCCTGTAGTTCAACTATGATATCATCTTCGATGTTTTGATATGTAAAATCTTCAGACATATTATTGCTAACATTGTCTTCAGATGTAATTTATTTATTTAAAGATGCTTCGTAATCCTCTCTCGATAAATAAGGTGATTTATTATCGTCGCCAAGATTATTAATATCTTCATCGATTTCTCCAAAATCTCCTAAATCCTCCTCTCCAATGAAGTTTTCACTTTTGAAGGGTGTTGGAATTTTTTGATCTTCATTTTTAATTATCTTTTGTGATCCCTGAGGATCAGGATTTCTTCTAAAATCTTTTCTGGGGAAATTATCTCTTTTCAATTTCTCTAGTTCCATTTTTGAGATCTTGTTTGAAAGTTCTCTAATAACCCTAGCCATATTATCTATTCTATCCCCTGAGGATTTCCCGGATCCTGAAGGTCCACCTTGTTCTTTGAATTTCCTATTTTCTTTGTTTCCAGTTTCTGTCTTTTCTTTTAATTTTCTAGATGCCATCATGTTTGATTCAATCTCAAGCGCATCATCCTGCATTTTCGTGAGATCTGTTGATCTCATTTCTCTCAATAATAAGGCGAAGTCGAGATCAAAAGCGCTAGCAAAAGTCACTTTTGTTTCAGGTTGTGAAGGTTTAACCTCAACCGGGATTTTATTATACAATTTGTTGAACCTTTGTGTGAATTCTAGAACTGTTTCAGTGTTTTTCTTTCTAAGGGCTCCAAATTTGGTCAAGTAGTAGAGGTGGTCCTTCCTCTCTCCCCGTTGTCTAATAAAAGTGCTTTCAAGTTCTTCATAAGATTTTAAAGATCCAGCTGCTAAGGATCGAAACCAGGTCCTCACCTGTCCTTCAAAAGTTTGAACGAGGAGTCTAGAATAGACATCTTCGTGTTCTATTCTGAGGATGTCAACAAATTGATCAAATAAGTTTATATGTTCTTGGGCAGTCAGATCCCCTTCCCCTATAAATTTCGGAAGACTCTTCATATAATTCTCTGGGAGATCATGAAGAGGAACAGGAAGAACAAGGGGAGCATATATAGAAGCTACTTTAGCGAAGATTCCAGGAAGCGGTACTTGACCACCTCCAAGGGCACCACCTCCAGCTCCAACACCTCCTTGTGCAAACGTGGTTAGATTTGAGGCTGAAGTTCGGAATGTGTGAGGAGAAGATTCTCGTAAATCTGGGGAAGAAACTTTAGGAAATGAGAACATATCATATGAGAGGGGAAGTGAAAGTGATCTTTCAAGACTTTACGAAGCGTTTAACTGCGTAAAGTTAGGCTGACATATAGTATATGTGGGTAAAAATACTTGTTTAAGTGATTTTCATGATTTTAAAATCTTTTCTGGATCGGAGACTGGCGAGGATTGCTTGTTGTCCAGGTTTTTTCTGGTGTTCTTTCGGCTAATATCCAGTTTAGTTATTGTGGAGTCACCAAGTGAAAAATATTAATAGCCTTAGAAGGTTTTCTATCTTTGTTCACTATCAAAAACATAAAATGTCAATGTCGTTCTTTCCAGGGAAAAAATTCGTTTCTTCGGTCCCCGGCAATGGCACCAAAAAGATGTTGTTCCTGAGTTTATACTTTAAGGTTGTAAAGTATACCATCAAGGCATCCGTAAATGTTTAAAGGAATAATTTGAGAATAAGAATTTAAAAGGAAGGGTAAAGCATAATCAGTTTCTCAACTGTCTCTGTCTTGCTTCCTGTTGTTCTTGGATGCTAATGTCTCTCTCAATAGCAGCCCATGAACATTCTAATTCAACCCAGTTAGTTGTTGTTTCTAAGATGGTATTAAATAGATTCAAGGCAATATTGGTTTGAACTTGAAGGAAAGGTTCAATGTTGGGTTGTCTGCTACTTGGAATAGTCATGGAGGATAAAACTTTATTTATTTGTGAAAGAATTTTAATCAAACGTTACTTCAAACTTTCCAGAGATGAGAATAGGAAAAACAATTTTGAAATTCAAAACACTAACATAAATACATTCGAGGTCGTTTCCTGGATTTGTAACAATTTGAGGATCATAAAATAACAAATAAATACTACAGAAAAATATGAGGCTTTAATCAAGAAAGAATCTCATATTTTGACAGATAATAATGAAAGAAAACGAGGTTTCTAATGAAAAGTTAAGTATTAAGGTTCAAATGATTTACAGGTCTTAAAATCACTGATAGCAATTTCAGAGGAAAAACTGTAAATAATTTGATATCCAAGCCAATCTGAACTAGAAATCAAAGATGTAGATAACTTCAAATTGATTATTCATTAGAAAAACATTGAAAGAAAAATACAATAGAGTATAGTAAACAGGGTTGAAGAACACATAGCTACAAATTTGCAGGATTCAGAATCTCGTTTGTAATCTATATTATGATGGATTGGAAAACAGTTATTACAATCGACTCTCTCCAAAAAATCCAAAAGCCCTTTCTCCGTCTTTAGAAACTACATTTATACATTTTCATCAAAATTTTCTCGTTGGTGACTAACCTACTTCCTAATATTACGGTCACATATAAAAATAATGTCAACCGTTTACATTTTCTTTCTAATCTCTAATGATAAAAAACATTTTAAAAAAGATGTTTTTAAGCTTGTGTTGATGAACTTCCTTCTTTGTTGAGAAGGCCACTGCCTTTTGAAAAGTCGTTCTAGCTGCTTTCGCCTCCCTTTCCTTCTGGAAAACATTCTCCAAAGACTTATTTGTTTCTTGAAAATAATTCTGGACTACTTCCAGATTCAAAAACACTTTCTGTTGTTCTTCCTCTATTTTCAAATATATCCCCAATGCTTGTGTCCTGAAATTTTCAAGTTCTACTACTTGATTAGTAATAGAAATAATCTTATCTTGTAAATGCTTATTTTCTTCTCCCAGCTTTCAGACCTGTTCCTATGTGACCTGTATTATGTGTTTTGCCTCCTCCAAGTCTTTATTTATTTTCTGAATTTCTTGCATATATTTTAGTCTATCTTGTTCTAGACCCTTTTGTATTCTCCAACTAATATTTCTCTCAGTGTCTTTTAATTTGTCCTCCAAATGAATTATTGTTTGGTCCTTTTGTTCAAGCATGGTTGTTAAATTGCCAACAGAATACATATTTGTTGATGCTATAGCACCCATTGTACCTGCTAACTCTGTAGAAAATTCTCCATCTTTGAGATTCTTTCCATCTATAATAACCCTATGATTTTTAATCATTCCCTCTCCTTTAGGATGAATTTCCTGTTTCAAGACTGCTCTTCACATTTTACTGAAAAAAGTAATCTGATGGGGGTATTTCATCTCTTGAAATTGGCTCTAGATCATTGACATATAAAGCTATTTCATGGGGAGTTCCAAAAGTTGACTACAATGGAGTTAAGGAGGTGATAGGACTACCGAGCTCTATTGATGGTGTCCCTCCTATCTTTTCTGGAACATCCTTAATGATTTTTGGAATTGTTTCTAGCTCTTTTCCCCTCTCTGTTTCTGATTCTTTTGTTTGAGAACCCTCTGTATCTTGGGAAGGTATCTCAATATTCTTCAACTTGCCTTTGCCATTTTCTTTATCCTGTGTATTAGTTTCAAACTCTGGAGGAGGCCCTTCCTGTTCTGGAGGTGGGGTCGAAACTTCACCCTGTAAACTCTTGGGTAGGGATCTTCGCCTATGGCTCTGAAAAGATGTGAATCCAGTCTATGAGTCAGGTGGCATGGCCTGTACTCTATTCAGTACTTTTTCATAGGATTTAACATCTTTAAATATATCATCATAATTAGATGCTTCATGTTCATACGCCTTTAGATTACAATGTATGAAATGCCTACTTATTACTTGGTAGGGATCATATTTTCTGTGCTCAATATCTACTAATTTCACTTCTTCTAATGACTTAACCTCTACCTTAGAATGGCCTAAATTTAATAAAGAAAATTTCCCAATATGAACAGGGAAAGATGGTCATGACTTCTTATGAGCTGATTTTAATTCTAATCCAACCCCACCCTTTACTATATGATGGGCTACCTCCCTGCACACCAATCTGTCCGGTAGGAATTTAGGGAGTGCATAAGGGGGAATGGAACAGCCATAAACCCTAATGTAGGAAAAAAATTCCTCAATAAACCAGTCGGCAACTGCTTTAAGATTTTTTGTGATTGCATCAGAAATGTGAGGGGGTTCGCATCCAAAAAATATTTTGTGCATAGGAATTATAATAAAATGACAAACCTCATAAAATGCATCTTTAGCATTTTCTTCCCAAAGGGCCGAGTGATATTTATGAATGGGTTCTGGACAGGAAATGTTCCAACTCCAATTCATTAATGGAAAGGGAGTCACATAACAGATTGCATCCATAATGTATGCAGACATATAAAAAGTTGTTGGTTGTCCCTTTGATTTTGTTGTTTTGTAGTTTAAGACTTCTTGTGTTAGGTTATCTGACAAAATCTTATGCCAGTTAAAACCATTTCCTTCTGAAGCCTCCTCTAAAAAGGGCACCCAATCTGCATGAAAATGACAGGGTTCTTTTCTCCCGAAAAGTCTACATAACATAATGGCTACATATACCATGTATTCATTTAAGGATGTTGTAGCATAAATCCCATGGGAATCAGCTCTAAACTTTTTTGGACACCTCACCAATCCTCTAATCATATCGGGATATGTCTGGTATGCCTCAATACATTCTTTTCTCTAAAACTCTGCTAAAAATTCAGCATTAAAAGTATGTTTAGGATTTGGTGAGAGTTTATACATTACTTGTATGTGTTCTGGCCTGAATGAGCTGATGATAGCTCCTTGGTCATTTAAAATTCTCCTTGTTGGGATATCGACCTTATCCAGAGCCCAGCTGATCATATCAGTGTATGCCATGAGCCTCGGGCGCATAGGGATCTTATGAAGCTCTGACTCAGATATGTCCCAGAAATGATTTTCAGAATCAAGATGAGCATTCTCAAACTCGTATTCCAGCAATTTGGAGATTTGAGTCCAAGATTTAATAGAATCTATAGCATGTGGAGTGGTATCGGAGATAATATCTCCTTCCTGTGCGTCTTCATTCTTCTTCGGTGCCTTTTTGGGTGCCATGACTTCTGCGTTTAATTGAAAACCTGTCATAGAAAATGGATGAACGAGCTCAGCTTAAAATGAAAACACAGACATTCGAATGTTTATTTTGAACACATTTAAAAATGAAAAGATTTACACAGTTGTCACGAATTTAAAGCTCTTAATGTGGAAGATATTTTTCCGAGATACACATTTAATGTCCGTATTTAGGCGCTTTCGGGTTTTTAAAGAAAATGAGAAACTTACTTAATCAGAAAGTGAAAACATGAATGAACACTTAAAGAATGATTACCATTAATCTTGTTTTTGAAAAAAGGTTAATTAGTGTTAATCATAGATTAAAGCTGAAAAATTTGCTTTTCAGGGTTTCAGAAATCCTGATGTCGAGAGGTATGTCGTTGATGAAAAACGATTTCTGAAATTGCGAAATCACGATGTTTTAATTAAGATTTAAACACTTTTAGCACATTAATTAATTGAGATTAGATATTTTCAGGATTTCGGAAATCCTGATGTCGAGAAGTATGTTATCAATGAAATCCGATCTCCGAAATCGCGAAATCGTGACGGCTTTCTTTTTAAATAGGACTTAACTCATCTTAATTATCTAACTAATCACGATTAATGCCAGAACATAATTAGTTTGATTTAACATGAACTGTGGATCGGAGTTTCATAATTCGAGATTTCAGGAAACATGATGACAGGAGATATGATCTTACTGAACCGTGAATCTCGAGATCATGACATGATTATCTTAACCCTTAACCTTTCTTATAAGAGAATTAATTAATTTGTGTTTTAATTAAGATTTCAATGTTTCGGGAAATCGGGGATCGGGATTTCGCGATTCGATTTGCATCGAAAAATTTGTTTGTAGCAAACCTCGAATCCCGAAAATTCTTTTAAGCTTAATTTTAAAATTGTTAGTTTTAAAATTTAACACGTTTTAAATAATTTCAAATAAAAAATGTCGGGAGTCTTATCATTTTTGTAAGCCTTTTTCCCTTTTATTATCCGAAAAATTAAAAAAATTTAAGAAAAAGGTAATGTGTACTTAAAAATGATACGAAACTCGTGTTTTAAGAAAAGTCGAAACCTGAAAAAGAAAAATTTAGGCCTTAGGGATAAAAATTTAAGATCTGTTTCAACAAGTACAATCAAGTTTCAAGGGGAAATAAAAGACAAGGAGGCAGTTTATTTGGTAAGATATTGAAAGTGTATGTTTAGCAATTAATATTATAAAACAATTTTATTAATTCACAAGTTAATTGAATTTTCACTTATTTATGTTATAGGCACAAGCCAAATATTTAGAGCTCCAAGAAAGAATCATTTAAACATGATTTTGAGAGTATCTTGCAACTTGGACAAAAGATGATTCTTATAATTCTATTATTGTCAATGAAAATGATGGAGAGACTCCTAGTAGTATATTGGTATACAATGTTGTGGTTAGAAAGATAACATATGAGGAAAAAAAATTGAAATGAGAGATGGTTAACATTTATCAAAAACCACAAGCATTAATTAATTATCTTATAGATAAATTTTCAAATGAAGGAGATTGGGTTTTGGATTTGTTCTCGGGTTCAAGTAAGAATTATGATCTAATATTTATGAAATCATACTTCAATCTTAGATTATTTTTAATTTATCTTTTTACAATATCTAACTTCATTATTTATTTTGTATTTGGTGATTAGGTACAACATTAGCGTGTTGCCTACAGAAAGGCAGGAATTGCATAGCCATTGAAAGTGACCCAATGCAGTGCAGTTTTATTCAACAAAGAATTAATGCTATTCCAACTCTTCCAGATGAAATACAAGAAGTTAGTTTGAGGAAATGAGATTTTAGTGAATCAAAGGTGGAAAAATTGTCAAAGGAACCCCAAGTACCATTAGGAGGAATGATTGGCAAGGATCACTTTGGAGAACTTTCAGATATCAAAGAACCAATGGAAGAACAAAATGACACAATGGAAGCACAAAATGACGTCGAAGAAGATGATGATGTGTCTGTTGAGCATGATGAATTTGGGATATATGATGTTGTTGATTAGTTTAAATATGGCTTTGAAGACGATGCTCAATTTTGCAAATTTTTGATGAGTTATAACTGTAATGATTTGACTTTCGTATTTGAAAATAAGAATAAAGATGTATCTCTTTTTGTTTTGTGATGAATCTTTTTATTATTTCTTTTTTCGTTTTATTTGTATGTGAATCACTATACATTGGAAATTTTTATTAAATGTTGTCATTTTTTTACTTCAAATATATAAAAATATGAAAGAAAATGATATTTTTTTTATAAAATTTAGACTTTTTTTGTTCAATTATGTCCATAAAAATGTTTTATTTGACATGTTATTTGAAGGAATATGAACCAAAATGTATAGGTTTTTTTATGATATATGGCTACAAAATGTGTATTTCTTTGATAAATATTCAAAAGTAGTGTTATTTAACTACTTTTTTTTTCGATTTATTGAAGTAAAGGTAAACAATGTGTTAAAAATGATTTTTTTCACTACATTTAAAAAGTATGGAACAATAAATTAATTAAGGAGACAAAATTCTATGAAAAATCGTAACTTCGAAAAAGTAAATGGTAAAAAACATTTTTAAGATTGAAAGAAGCATG
>JASDQU010508761.1:25445-40845 GCA_032191745.1 Picea mariana | reverse complement strand
TTTTCTGGAGGCTTATTTGGTGTAGAATTTCCCTTTTTGGGTGGCATGTTGGCCAAGTATCACTTTTGAACCTTGATTTTGAGGTGGTTCTGCTAAACAATCTTTCTTATGGTGTATCTCCAAAGTTTTGACCCTTCTGGGTATGAAACTTTATTTTTTTTAGTTCTCTAATATTTCTTCTCTGCAATCCCATAGGTCTGATCAAAATTGGATGTGCCAAGTGGAATTTACGGTAACTTTCCCACAACTTGTTGATTTTTTGCCTTTCTAGGAGATCTCACTTGTATAGCGTGCCCCGCACAAAATAATTGATATAAAATTATGAAACTCGTACCATACATACTACAAACTATCCACTATCAAATGAAACTAGTCTCACTCAATTTGGATACTCTAGGAAGAATTTATGATTGTTTTACCTGGAACACCTTCTTGAGACTAGTCAATAGGACTAGTCAGATACCCTATCTTCCACAGGCTGTATCTACAAATGTAATTTGACCCAAAAGTTGAAAGTTTTACCACAGATACCTTACTATTTTCTGTGAATATCTTTTGTATTTTAGGGTCTGAAACTTTACAGAAAAAAATTTAAAACGAAAATTCCACAATGACTCATTTCAGAATGATTCCAGAACCCTATCTTGCATAGACTATATCTCTGAAAGTATAAGGCCTCAGGAGCTGAAATTTTAACCCAATGTACCTTGATTTGTCTACTAAATATACTCCAAGCCGTTCCTTCTGAAACATTTTATAAAACAAGTTATAACAAAAATTCCAAGGTATCTCAAATGTAGCAGCGAAACCCCGAGACCTTGAGCTCTGATACCATATGTTAAGAACCAAATATCAATATAGCATAGAAAAACCTCAGAATAAGTACTTAACACCTTGAAAAAGAGAGAAATTCAAATAATAAGCCTCTTTGAGGGGGAAACCTCCTTATGCCCACATAAATGTACAATTACAAGATGATTCCAAATGAAAATGTCTCATTGGTATATATAAGAGACTAGGAGGTATAATTACAACTAATGGACTAAAGCTGACATAAATAAAATAACAATACTATGTAATATGCCCCAATTAAGGGGTAATGAACCATTATTTAGGGCTTAACACCAACAAAGGAAGAATTACACAAAAAATTCCAGTAATCATGGAAATATTCCAGTAATCACAGAGATTTCTAGTAATCAAACGAGTTCATGTAATTAAAGATAAGATAGAAGAGATATTGATTCAAGAAGTCTGCATAATTTTCAGGTTGCAGAGGAGGTACTTATGGTAATTTTAAATAGAATAATATTTTTTGTCATTATTTATTTGATTAACTAAAGTTAAATCTCAAACACATCTTATGATTTAAACACCATTTGCCATATGCATTTCCTTCTTGTTGGAACATGGGTATGATAGGGTTTGTCTTTGAGGTTTTTAGAGTTTGTTAAGGAATGTTAGAGGTCTTTGGGACATTGATGACAAATTTTAATCCTTTCTGATAGAGTGATATTTTGGTAGCGTGTTCACATAACAAATAGCCTTCACGCTACCAAAATGCATGTGTAAAATAAAAAAATAAAAAAATACCTGAATGTCATTCCCAACGTGCACACCCTGAAAATTTGAATTTTAAAAAGATAAAAAGGGTGGGCCTCATCATTATTATCATATCCATGTCAATTCAAACCCTAAGTTGTCTTTCAAACCTCCTATTAGTTTGTCTCTGTGTATGAGCTATCAAGTTGTGGCAACGTATTTCATTATTCTAACTCTTCTTGACCGATTGTGTAACCCCTTTCATTGTTCGATATAACTGATTTTTTAAACTTCAAACCCATCTTTAAACCATGTGCTGGATATTTTTCCTGATGTCATCATCTAGGTTTTGAGTCTTAGGTTTTGTTTTGGCAGGAGAATTATTATCAAGAACAGGCAGGAAGCTGGGTGAAGAAGATTTTACAGCAGAGAAATATGGATCTAAAATTCTGATGTAACTAGATAAGAATGATGGGCAGAACTTACACTTAATACTGCAAGGATGACCTAGTTTCATATAAAATTCATTTTTCCTACAAAGAATTTTGTTAATAAGTGATAAGTTTATATGGTTATGTTATATGGTTCATAAACCAGGTTATAAAGGATAAATGACTATAGAAAGGACGAAGAGAATGAGATTCATGTGTCCAACAAGTGCCATTAAATACCAAATGATAAGAAGGTGTCGAGGCTTCCTACAGGTGTCACGATCTGAATTTCAAAGTATGCACATGTCGAAAAGCTTTAAAATATGTCAAAGAGATTGAAAGTTTAGTCAAATTTGATTGAATATTCCTCCAACAAAGATCATCTGGATCAAAGAAAATCATTTCATCATTTTAGCAGATGCAACACAAGGTTTTATGTGGTTTTGTTAAAAGTTTGAAAAGGCACTGCCAATTTTTTTTGAAATACTCTATTTTTCCATGTTTTAGTCATTGTCTTTGGGCGCGCTTTCCGAGCAAATGAAGATGAATTTTTTTAAAAAATCTCTTATGTTTTACACTGGTATCATGGTTTGAGATATCCGAAGGGATATTTGATACCTATTTTTCATAATTTCGCCAAGCTATTTCTTGCAAAAAGGCCTGTAATATTCAGAAAAACAAAGTACACAGATTTTAAAGGAAACGAAATATTTAATGGATACCAAGGTTTCCTTATAGCATGATTAGCACTTAAAAAACCTACCAATATCATTTAAAGGATGTGATTCATGAGAAAGTGCCAACAAAACTTTGGTCAAAACAAAATCCATAAAGTTAGATTCTTTAACAAATTTCCACTTTTTGGGTTACACATCATGTTTCATTAGTCTATTTTGAGTAAGAAGGATATTCGACCTTATTTTGATGTAATCAATTGTTATGCAAATAATTGTGACCCTTGTATTATATAGAAAGGAAATATATTGTAAAGGGGGAGCCCGAGAGGCATTGGAGAGTGTAAGGGTAGGCTAGAGATTTATGTCATAGTTTGATTGGCTAAGCATGAACTTTGTCAGTTGTGATCATCATGAGGAATCTGGTCATTTGAATTGGATCATGATCTCATGTACTCTTTTCTTCCTCTATGATTAAATTTGTTGCACTATTTCTAGTTTACAAGCTTCAACTCTTATGTAATTGAAGGCATCATTACATAGCCTATTGTTTTATGTTGTGTTCATTTTAATACTTGAATTCAAATGTCTGAAAGCATTTTAGGTTTTATGAATTGTTCTTCATGTTGAATGATCAAGTATAACTGAAAGAAGTAGTTGATGTGTTTAACATTCCTTCCCATTTCTTCTTTTCATTTCTTCACAGAAAGTTACAACCTTGATCCATGTTTTATATGTTCAACTCCTTGGTCTTTGACATATCTAGCAAACCTAAAACCTTGGCCTTGAAGATTGATTAATATATTGAGTTTCCTAACCTTTTCTATCTCCATCCAAGCAAGAAAATATCCAATTATTGAATGCCTTGACACTGATCTCCTCAACAATCAAGGATGTTGTCTCAAGGACTAACACTTCCTATCATTCTAAAAACCACGACCCATGATTCTCTCTAGACTTGCCACCTTTTATGATTTCTTTCCCATGAATTACCTATCATCACACTATAATCATTATCCCACTCCCCGGTCATCTCAAATTACATATTTGTGTGTCATCATTTCTGAATGTGTGTTATCACTTCTAAAGTTGCCTTGAATTCACGTGATATGCGATGGTTACAATGCAAGAATACCATCGCTCTTTCATAATTATGGAATCTGAAGGATATAATTCACAGGTTAAAGGAGTTAACATGAGTCTTTTCATCCATACCCACTTCATGAGTTCCTTATTTCTAAAACTATAAAACCCTAATATGTTAGAAAGAATTCAAATTCGGGCACATAGCAAACTCTGCAAAAAGGAGGAAATAAATGGTGGCCTCGTTTGTAGTCAGGTATGAACTACATGGGACAACATCATTGAATGAATTCCATACTTGTAGAATGTTCTTTTGAAAGGATGGACTATTTTTGTTATTTGAGAAATTCTAGGGCCATAACATGGCTATAACGAGGGATTTCGTAGAGACATTTGACAGGAAAACAACTCAAGAGGGAGACATCAAAATCATAGTGGCAGAGGAAACCCTGGCATCCATCACTGGTTTAGAGAACAAAGGAGAAGATTGGTTTAAAACTCAAATATCAAAAGGCAGAGGTTGGACAACATTTATGGACAAATCGCACTAGGACCCAGATTGGGGAAAAGGCGTACCAAGAACATGGTTGTCAAACCCTTGGCGAGATATGGTCTTCTTTATATAGAAATACCTAACCTGCGAAGGGAGGTATATTCTTATATTTCCTTACTATATTTGTTTATTGCAAAAGATAAAAGATAGAAACAAGAGGGTAAATATGCCTTTTATTTTTTTAAAAGCATTACTAAAATGGATATGGATGTTAGAAAGGATCCACCTAATAAATATAGGTTTTTATATCACCATGCTTTGGTGAAGATACTTGTGTTTCATAAACTGGAGGAGCTAAATCAAGCTTGGCATTAATTCTTGTTAAGGAATAATTTTGAAGAGAATGAACCAATGTTAGAAAACCCTGTAGAAAAGGAGAACCTTGCAGAAGTAAAAGTGAAATATGTGGATTCAAAAATCCAACTAGATGAAAACAATGATGTTGAGCGAAATACAGAGGTGGGTCTTGAACGATCTGAAAAGGAGGGCATCGAGAATTCTAAGAAATTAAAGAAACCCATGAAGACTATCACAAAACTAGCAAGTAAAAACAAGAAGACAATAAGAGAAGAAGAAATTTAGATCTCAGACAAGAATATTAGTCAATAAGTAAAGAAAAAAGGAAATAAACAAGTCCATGGGGAAGATCTCGATTATGTTGAGGAGATCTCACCTACAGAAGTGAAAAGTTTGAGGAAGTCCACCTCTAAGAACTTGTTAAAAGGAATTGAGAAGCTTAGCAAGCAAACAGAACAGTCCAAGGGAAACCAATCTATTGTAACTCAGTTGATTAATATACCCAAGACCATAAGTCTTATGAGAATTTAGGAAACAAAAATTGGGACATGGGAAATTGAAGAAGAGAAGATGATAGAAGAAACACATGTTCTTAAAGAACAACCTGATAAAGAGGAAATTATTGAGCAAGAATTCCTCCATGAAAACAAGGAATAAATCAGTCAGTTAAAAGAAACCATTCATGAGCTTGAGATTCTAAATAAGATTATTAAAGAAGAAAATGAAAAGCTCAAAACACGGAGTGCTATAATAATAGAGAAATATCATAACCTCAAAAATAAATATAAGGACAGAAAGAAGGATGCAAAGATCGGAAATGAAACATACCAGACACCATTCAAGAGAATGAAAATTTATCTAATCAACTCAAGCAATCCAAAGACAGGGAAGAGGCACCTTTAACCACTACTGCAACAAAATCAAGGAAAAAATGAAAAATTGGATTAGATCCCCAATTTTGAAATTTTGGCCATCTATTTTGAAACCACAATTGCATGAGGTCATGCAATATCTTTAGTAAGGGGGAGATGTTGGGTGTCTATTTTGACCATTTTATCAACTCTTTTATCTTCACTTTCACTTGTTCACATATCACTTTTGTCCATTTTTCACCTCCCTTGATGGCATAATGTGCATAAAATAAGGTATAAGGTGTTATTTGAGAGAAAACTCTTAGTTTATCTTATAAATAGTGATTAAAATCTATTTATGCAATTTACTGCCTGAAATCAGTAATTACAAGAATTAATGGTATTTTTGAGTGATTACAGGAATTGGTGGTTTAGGTACTTTCCCTCAGTCTTTAGGATAAATTCCACTTGGATTTGTTCACTAGAATCCTCGAGATGAATAATTGACTATATTTCCATTGTTTTAGTGTATGGAACCCCGTGGTCAACACTCGCTTAACACCAGCAGCTCGTAGGAATTACATGAAATCTGCAGGCATTACATGGAATATGTAAATTGTTCAACAAATATAGCGTTCAATGCCATAAAGAAGGGAAACATTAGTCAAAAACTTGAGGATTCAAACCAAACGGATCGAAGAAGATAATCTCCTTGTGCTACAATGAAGATATGATCCACAATTTCTGAAATTATTTAGATGTAGGGAGACATTCGATTTTCAAAAACATTGTATAAAGTAAAGGCAGGGGATCTGAGTTAGAGATTGGAGAGAGAGAGAAAGAGAGAGTTACTATCATCACTTGGAACATATTTTAATTTCTAAAAATTGTGCTTGAAGAGTAATTAATGAAGATCTGAGAATTTATGTGGAAACATCTCTGTGTTTTGAGTTTCTTTAACAACACACCCCAGGAAGGGCCCCCTGGTATGTGTTGTGTTTCTTGTAGTATTTATTCCCTTTCAATGATAGCTAAGTTTGCAATGTGTTCTTGTTTCTTTTCATAAAGAACGAGTTTATTGTGTTTTCCTGAAATTGCAGAATGACTATTAAATTCCTGCGAGTATGTTTGAATTCATGTAGATTCATAGCTCTATTTTTTTTCATCATGTGTGAATTTCCTTTTCTACAGTAATGTTACAGACCTTAATCTCTTTGGGTTTTTTGTATAAGTTGCTCTAGATTTAGACATTCAAAGTGTTCAACCTCAATTGAATACACTTTTGTCTTCAATGCCATACAAATAACTCCATGAAACATTCCCCAAAGTAGTTAAATTTGTAAGTTTGCAGTTGTTTAAATATGATTCAGTTTTTAGTTGTTTGAATTTGACTCAGTTATTTTCAACTCGTAAATCATGATAATTTATTTAATCATTAGTCCAATTAACTAAAAAAAGTAAGTTCTACAAAAATCACACTTGTAAGAGTAGTGATTGATCTACATTTTGAATGTTTACCCTCTAACAGTTAAATCTGAACCAAAGGATTGAAGAATTTTCACCATCTATTTGTGAGTCTGTCAAGGTCAATAGGAAAAGGTTCAAAGTCAACTATGCACATTTTTTTTTTGTGTCTCACAAGTTTACTTGCTTGGATTGATAATTGAATGATGAGAAACCTAGACCATTAGGAATCCCAACAAACAAAACTCAACCACAAATAAATTCCATGCACCATGGACGACAACAAATATTTTTACCCTGGAAACCCAGACAGGAAAACTAACATTCGGTAGAGATTTTATTAGGTTGAATAAATTGTTACAAATGGGTGAGTTGCATTCTCAATTAGAGTTTTAATGCATTCTTACTCACATGCAACATTACACATGGCTTTGGCTCCGAGACAATATTCGATCTTCGAACAAGCTTCTTCTTCTGAGTCCTTCATTTTTTTTCTACTTCCCTCCTCCTTTATTTCTCTCAATCTCTATTGCTCTCCTCTTCCTTGAATTCCCTTCTTGCAATTACATGTGTCAAACTATCCAAAACTGGATTTTCAACTACTATGCCATCTTTATATTTACATAATTTCCAGTCTCTATGTACCCACTTTATATCATCAATCTTAGCATCTGAATTTTTAGAATCTTCTTTACTTTATGGAGGTCCTTTGTCATCATCTCCATCTCAAAGTTTTCTTCAAATACTCCCTTTTATATTGGAATCAAAATTCCTAACAGTAGCAGATATTTAAACAATCAGTGAATGCTTTGGTGATTCTTGTGAGAGTTTCTCTTTGTTTAGAGAAATATTCATACAACTGAAAGAAACAACCTTTCTCTTACTGCTAATGGATATATATGTATGATATGTATCTTCAATGCTCTGATAAACCACCAGTGTAGGGTCACCTATAATTCTCTGAAATTGACAGACAAAAACCTCAACCCACTGTATTTCAACTTCATGGTTTCCACCTATCGCAATGTCTTCATCTTTAATGCTCAAACTTGTTTCTTCATCAATTGTTCCAACTTGTCTCTGCTAGGCTTGAATGTTGAAGTTCAGTTCATTTACCTCAAAGTTCTCATAAATACTAGGAGAATTCCCATGTACAATATCATCATTATCTGCTAGGAAATTCTCTACACTTTCCATAGAATTCTCCCATGGACTATGATAACATCTATCCATTGCAATACTAGAAAATGCATGAGCCAAATATCTTACAAACTAGCCATCAATTTTTTCCTGATATCCCTCATATGGGAATGCTTCCATGGAACCATTTTTAGAAGGATTGAGACTATCACATTCAATGTCCACTATACATCCCCTTTCATCCATACTATGATTTTGAGCTTGAGGACCTCATGACTCATCAATCAACTTTGCTTCTTTTTCTCGCACCCTATCCATTTCCATATCTTTGTCACTTCCCGAGACTTATCTCTCAAAGTTGATTGGAAAAAGAAGGTCCAAATTCATGCTTCATCCATTACACTCTTATCATCCATGTCATAGATGGGATCTCCATGAACAAATCAATAATCCACATTTTGTCTATGTCTCCCAAACAACATCCCATCTCTGTTTACCAAACAACATCCCATATATGTTTACCAAACACAAAAAGAGTGCCCAAATAATAATCTTCTAAGGTGAGAACAAACATTTTCATCACGAATTCCTCATGGACAACATTGAATCTTGAAATGAATTCAATGAACCATGGTAATTTAGAATGTGCTTGTCCTAATCTAGATCGTGGAATTCATTCAAATTCCCTAGGATACCATATAAACCTAATGGATCGAACCATCCTTCAATCCATGATTCTTCAAAAAATATCCATACTTCTTCTCTTCCTGACCTTCACACTGGAAAACTGACATGAAATTTTGAAAACACGTTACCATCATACCTCATTTCAATATCAATAAAGATGTCGAGTGACTCTTCAAATGATTTCAATTGATGTTGGATATCCTCACCTCCACAAATAGCATGTCACTTCAAATCCTCTGGAACAAGGCTTCGTATCCTTGTGGAGTTATTAGATGAGAATAAGATCTTCAAAGAAATTCTCTCATCAAATCACTATAGCCAACCAACTAAATCTCAAGAATCAGACTTTTTCCCTGACAACACCACCAATTTGTTACCTCCTAAACATGCATTGAATGATATTCAAGCCCTTGAACAAAGTGAAACCCTGGGGGAACTTAGGAAGGTAGATTGGAAGGTTGAAGACTAAATATACATAAAATATATATTAATATTTAATAAAGTTACTGTTTGATGATCTATACAATGTACAACAATGTGTATTAAATACACATGAAATAGTAGAGTCGCGTATTTTTGTCTTAAAAAGACGTGACTTTACATTAAACGTATAATAATTACATTAATGATTTAATTTGTTAATTAATGACATTGTAATATATTTATGGTATATTACAAGTCATCCCCCTTTGCCAATGCTTCGTCCTCGAAGCATTAGCAAGGATGAATGTTTAGATATAAACACCTCATCTTCCCAAGTGGCTTCATCTTCAGGTAGGTTCTTCCATTTGATCATATACTCATTAATTCTTCTAGAACATAGGAATTTGGTTCGTACTTCGAGGATGCCTTCAGGAATTAAAATTAATGTTCCTTCTTCATCTAAAAGAGGCAACTATGTTTGTATATGGACGGTAGGACCTACTTTTTTCTTTAAACACGAAACATGAAAAAAATCATGCAATTTCCATTTATTTGGAATATCGAGGGCATAAGAAAATTGTCCAATTATCTTTTGAATTTGATAGGGTCCATAAAACTTAGGAGCCAATTTGTGTTTCTTGTAATGTTTAAGAGAATTCTTCTTGTAACGCTGCAATCAAACAAACACCCAATCACTTGTCGTAAATAATTTGTCAGTTCTTCTTTTTTCAGCTTGTTTCATTCGGTTCCTTGCTTGTTCGAGGTGGGATTTAAGAGTGTGTAGAACTTCATTCGACACGGTTAGATAGTATTTCAAAGCAGGAACCTTAGAATTGATAACATACTCCTTAATAGAGGGAGGCGGATAACCATACATTGCTTCAAACGGGAACATTTTTGTTGAGGTATGATATGTACTATTGTACCACCATTTTGCGAGATGTAGCCAATTGACCCATTGTTTCTGATGATCATTCAAAATATTCCTTAGATATCCTTCGAGGCATTTATTAACCACTTCAGTTTGGCGATTTGTTTGGGGATGATATGAAGTACGCATGGTTAAGGATGTCCCCACCTAACAAATTAGTTCCTTCCAAAAATTGGTAGTAAACTTGGGATCCCTATCGCTTACGATAACTTTGGGAAATCCAAGAAGTTTAAAAATATTTTTAACATAGCTATTAGAGACTTGGCTAGCCTTGGCCTTTGAAGAGATCCCGACAAAGTGGGAATATTTGGTTAATAAAGTCCATAGATATTTCAGACCATTTTTGGGCTAGGACATGAAGGGGTTGCAGAAGACCTGGAGGAGCAATAGTTTCAAACTTTTGTCGTTGACAGGTGTCACATTCTGCCACATATTTTTGAATCTTGGATCGCATACCTTTCCAAAAGAAGGACTGGTGTATATTGTAGTAAGTTTTGAAAAACCCCACATGGCCTGCTGATGGGGAATCATGATTTTATTTCAAAACTTGGAGTTTGAACTTGGAAGAGTTGGGAAAAAATATTCGTTGTTTGTACCATAGTATGTCATTCTCCCAAGTGAATTTAGGATTTGCAGTTGGGTTGCCTTCGACTTCTTCTATTAGCCTTCTTATTTTTGGATTTTTGATATACTCAGTTTGAACTTCTAAGATCCATTCAGGAGTGATGATGGGCATAACGCATATAATAGCATCATTATCAAGTTTCCTTGATAACCCGTCTGCAACCACATTCTCCTTCCCTTATTTTGTAAAGAATATCTAAATCAAAGACCTGAATTTTGCTCACCCATTTTTTCTTCTTTGATGAAATTTTTTTCATAGTTAAAAAATAATTCAAGCTATTGTGGTGCATTTTCACGAGAAATTTCATTCCCAACAAGTATTGTTTCCACTTAACCAAAGCATGCATAATTGCCAACATTTATTTGTCATATATTGATTTTGTTTGCTTCCTTGGTTTAAATTTTCAACTCTTGAATGTGATGGGATGATGATCTTGCATAAGTACAAAACCTAATCCATCTCCTGACACATCACATTCAAGGAAAAATGATTTGGAGAAATTTGGTGTTGACAAAATCAGAGTGGATTTCATTAAGAGCTTCAACCTTCTAAAACATGCTTCAACTTCATCATTCCACTTAAATGCATCTTTCTTCAATAATGTTGTTTATGGGGCCACAATTTGTGCATAGTTTCGAACAAATCTTTTGTAGTACCCGGTAAGACCCAGGAATCCTCGTAACGATTTGATTGATTTGGGGCTAGGCCACTTTGCAATCTCCACAATTTTCTTCAGATCAACCTTGATTCCTTCATCTGATACGACATGTCCCAAAAATACTATCTCTTTTTTTCCAAAACTGCATTTGGATTTGTTAGCGTAGAACTTATTCTCTTGAAGGATTTTTAATACTGTCTCAACGTGCTTGAGGCGTGAGTTCTAGTTCTTTCTATAAACAAGGATATCATCGAAAAATACAAGTACCAACTTTCATAGGTACAGACGAAATAAATCATTCATCACTACTTGGAAGGTAGAAGGAGCATTGGATAAACCAAAGGGCATGACACAAAATTCATATAGCCCTTCATGGGTACATAAAACAGTTTTGGGAATGTCTTCCTCTCGAATTCTTATTTGGTAATAACCTGACTTTATGTCTAGCTTGGAGAAATATTTAGCGCCATGGAGCTCATCTAATAACTCATCCACAATTGGAATTGGAAATTTATTCTTTATCATAATTGTGTTTAATGCTTGATAATCAATACAGAGTCTATATGATCCATCCTTTTTCCTAACAAGTATGACCAGAGCTGAGAAATGACTCTTACTTCGTGTAATAACACCACAATCCAATAATTCTTGAGCCAAGTGCTCAATTCTGGTCTTATGTTGTTGCGACTGTCTATAAGATTTTTTTTTCTAATTGGTGTGGAACCGGGGATTAATTCTATGATGTGATCTCTAGAACGAGGTGGAGGAATCCCATGAGGAAGTTCTTGAAAATTGTTGTTATATTTTCCAAGAATTTGATCTAATTTATTGGGATCATCACTTTTGTCCTCCTTGGTAGTAACCTCTATTGCATAACACTGTAAGAAATAAGCTAGGGCTCCCTTTTTAGTCATTTTTTCCATCTTCTTGGACGAGACTATTTGTGGGGGAGGATAGTTAATTCCATGTAGTTTGTACTTTTCCCCATTTTGATAAAACCTTTTAAATTTCTCTTGTAAGTTTAAACCAACAATACCAAGCGTAGATAACCATTGGGCCCCCAAGACAATATCTATCCCTCTTATTAGCATAACATACATAGGGGATTTTAATTTGTAGTCACTCATGGATATTTCTACCTTGTGGCATTTCCCATCACATGACGTAGTCCTATTTCCCGGGATGGAGACTTGAAATTCAGAGGTAGGATGAATGAATATGTTTAATTTCCTTGCCATATTTGTATCTATAAGGTTATGTGAATTGCCACTATCAATGAGCATTGTTACTTTAGTTTTATTAACATAGCCATAAACTTTCAGAGTTTGGGTCTGGGAAATCGTTGTCATTGCAACAACAAAGAGTGTCAGATTTGCGTTTTGATTCCCTAACTCATGGGGATTTCATGAGTATTCATTATTTATTTCTTCATCGGATGAAGATGTGCCCCCTTCTTCTTCGTCCTCGTCATTGTCACTCTTGTCTATTTCACAATGAAAAAACTTTTTGTCTTTGCACTTATGGCCTAGTTTCCAATTAGGTGCATTACATTTAAAACATCGGTCCTTAACCTTATCTTGTCTCGTGTCTGGTGGCGATGTCCTTTTGTGAGGGGGGGATGTATTTGGATCTAGAGTCTTCAAGTGAGTGCCATGTTGTCTTTTGATATAATTTAAGTTTCTTTTCAACAATTTTAGCTTTCTGGCGAGCTTGCTAATCGATATGCTTAATGTCAAGTAATTCGAGCTCATTTCGAATATTTTCCTTCAATCCTGATAAGGCTATTTGAAGTAGCCAATCTTCTGATATATTAAGGACATGAGTGGCTAACACATGTAAATCCTGGAAAAATTCTTCCATCATACCAAACTCTAGTAATCGGGCGAGTTTAGCAAAAACCCATTTTTCTTCTGTGTTGAGAAAATGTAAGAAGAAGTTTTTTTTTAATATAACCCAGTCTCTTGCTAGAGATTTGGATTTTTCTCTCCACCATAGGAACTAGTCATACGCAAAGTCCTTCATATGTATAGATGCGACATTGATTTTTTCTTCATCATCAACAATCTGGTAATACCTGAAGTATTGCTCAATTTTATTTACCCATTTTGTTGCCTCTCTTGCATCTGATCCATCAAATTCTGGGACAATAACTTTTTCTTTGGGCATGCCATTATTAGACGTCCCCATGTTGGGCGAGTAATGTGATTGGTGAGGCCCCCACTGCAAAGTTGAGTTACCTGGGATTCTACTTTTGTTTGTGATTGATTCAAGCTCTAATCTCATGTCATGGCAATTTTTGTTACATTCTGTCAGTTCTTCGTTTAGTTTGCCAATTTTGGCATCGAACAAAGTACTTATTTGATTTATAAGGCCTGTGAAAAACTCTTTAGAGTTTTCGCTTAGCTCCATCGTAGAGGAAGTGTTGTCCTCCGTCTTTTTCTCGGCTTCTCCTGGATTTCTCCTCGTGCCACTCATGTTGAGTTTGATGAAAGCAAGATATTTATTATATTTAATATTCTAATGTATATTTAATATTTTAATATTAAATATATTAAATATATTAAATATTTAATATTAAAATATTAAATATAGGGTATGGGGTTTTTAGGGTTTGGACAACGAATATCGTGGAGGAGGTCAAAGGGATCCGTGGGGAGAGGATGGAGAATAAATGAATGAGAGTGGAGAGATGAAGAAGTTGGGGTGAAGTGTAATATCCCCAGGCAGAGCCCCAATTGTAATTATGAATTGTAAATGTATTGGATAGGCTGGTGAGCTGAGTTATAATAAGCTAGGAGGATTATGTGGTGATTAGGCCAGAGAGCCTAGATGAAAAGACTAGTGAGCCTACTATTGTATATGCGTAAATGCTCATATATTTAATATAATTACATCGCTGCATGTAGACTGACCACGAAGAAAGAGTGATGGGGGACTAAGCTTCCACAAGGCTGGGTAAGGGAGAAGGGGCTAGAAGGTTGGAAATAGGGGCTAAGATTAGGGGCTTAAGTCCTTGAGAATAATAATTTATTATTATTCCAAACGCTATGTGAAAGACATGTTTTAATCCTAAGTTCATAGGAAAGGGAACGGGTGCGAAGTGGAATGCATGTGGTTGTAGGAAGACAGGTGTTGACCTGGGCGCATGCAGTTATAGCTGAGAAATACAACATTGTTGAGGGGGTCCTGTCCATTCTTCCATCCTCCGCCTGAACTCGTTGGCCTCCATCTTCGACCTCTGTCATTTTCTTGAGACGCATCTTGAAACCAGTAAATTGTGAGTTGATCTGTGTCTTCTATGGAACCCGACACTTGGGTAGTTTCCTGAGCCATGATGTGTCTTAGCGTTTGGACGTTGCCATTTTTGGGTCGATAACCGATTCCTATTGTTGTCGTCACCTGTATGCTAGTTGAATGTTGTTGCAGTATTTCTTAGGAGCTAAATTGAAGAAGCAGGTTGTCAAGCCTATGAGCAACTCTCCTAGGTGAGAGAGTTTGTTGGGAAGTGATTTCTCCTGGAAGGGAGTCTCGTAGCAGTTACAGTACTCTGATACTTCTGGTCTAGCCTGTTGCTGAAGCCAAAGGTAAGGGAGGTGTACTAGCCGATGGAATTGTATTAGTGAATGTGTACCCTCCTGGGGTGGAGCAGGCATGTGGGGAATGAGGGTCTGTGGGTTGTGGGCGTAAGTGGCTCATGGGATAAAAGATCCATCCTGTTGTTTTGTGCAACTTTCATGTTGTCCTTGCCAAGCCTAGAATTCCCTTGCCCGGTGGAGTTTAGTCCTAGCTCGAGGGTGACCCATTGCTAAGCGTGATGAGGAGTGTGGTCTAAGGCTAGGAAGTTTGTGGAAGGCTTGCACGCAGTTGGTGGTTTTAATCCAGTTAAAAGATAAGTATCACTTCCGTGATCAATTATATATGTTATGCATGACTGTGATTCTTAAATGTTATCATGTATTTTGTTGCATGTTTGTATTACTGTTAATTCCAGTTGAGTCTGTATGGTAGAAGTAATTATGTGTTAATTGTTCTAAATTCATT
>JASDQU010508760.1:28105-38276 GCA_032191745.1 Picea mariana | reverse complement strand
AACACTACTATGAGGGATCGCCAAACGCAGTTGTCATATATGATGCACCCACACACACACATGCAAAGAATATAACATATACCCAACACCCAAGACCTAACCCCAATTGTAAATGTGAATGCTAATATGTTTTATAGGCTCATGAGCTGGGTTATTATAGGCCATAAGGATTATGTTATTATTAGGCTGGAGAGCCTATATGTTAAAGGATAGTGAGCCTATTTTTGTATATGTAAACACTCATATCATTAATAAAACACATTGCTACGTGTAGACCAACCGCGATAAAAGAGTATGGGGGAATGAACTCCACTATGAAGGGGAAGGGGGGGGTGCTGAGAACCTAGGAAAGGGGCTAATATAGATGGCTTATCTCCAAGGTAATATTATAATATTATTCCTAAAATAATAAGGTTTGGATATAACTCATGTTATCCTAAGTTCCTTTGGGAAAGGAACAGATTACAAGTGGAACTCATGAAGCTTCATGATGACAAGTGTCTGGTAGGGGACATGCAGTTATATTTGGGAAAACCTGTCATTATTGGGGGATTTCAACCATTCTTTCCATCTTCCATTCTCTCCATCCTACATGCATGCCTTGAGCAGTAACAGATACCCTTCCCATGAGGAGGAGTGCACCTATACCCTTCTTGTTATGAGGAATGCACCAAAACCTTCATGTTAGCCATAGGTTGTTTTTGTATTTACTTGTACCTTACCTGAACTTTGTTGCATCTATTCATGTGTACCTGTACCTGGGTGACTTAATATATGGATTGAAGAAGAAGGTTGTCAGGCCTGTGGGTTTGAAGAGGTGGGTTGTCAGGCCCGTGAGAAAATCTCTCTAGGTGAGAGAATTGTTGGGAAAGTGATTTCCCAAGGGAGTCCAACTACAACTATAGTGCTCAGAGAATTCATGTCCGCCCTGTTGCTAAAGCCCTGGAAGGGAAGTGGGGAATCCGAAGGACTATTGAGTAGAGAAGGGGGACACTTCCTAGGGTGGGACACACATGTGGGAAATGAGAGGTTGTAGGATGGAATTTTGAGTTGACTCCTGGGATGATATCATTCATGTTGTCCGATTTGTCTCACCCTAACTAGGAACCCCTTTACTCGGGTGGAGTTTAGTCCCAACTAGGGGGTTACCCATTTTTGATAGTTATGAGCAGTGTGGTCTAAGGATGGGAGGATCGTGGAATGTTTTCACGTAGTTGGTGATCTTCTATAAAAGATAAGTATCAATTATGTATTAATTTACATGTTGTGTATTTATACATGTGTTTATGTTTACGGGTTTTCCTATGTACGCTGCATGTATATTTTACTATTATTTCCGCGTGAATCTGTGTGTTTGTAGAATATGTTTGTCTGCTTAAGTTTTTTTATATATATGAATGGTATTGTTGTTTTTATGGAGTTGGCATCGCTGGCCTGGTATGTTACAATGTATTAAGTTCTACAAGAGTTTAAGTGTGGCATAGCCCAACAGGTCTAGGCCTATGTATGTTTCAAAAACAAGGAGATGGTATGCAAGATGAAAAATTCCTTGTATGGTTTAAAATAATCACCAGGGATGTGGTATCAAAAATTTGATACTCATATGTTGGACTTGGCTTCACAAGAAGCAAAGAGGATCAGTGTGTGTATTTCAAATTAACTGGTGATCATTTGATTTATTTGGTCTTGTATGTGGATGAAATTTTGTTGATAGGAAAAAACAAGGAGATTATCATAGATGTGAAAACTCAGTTGTCCTCTAAATTTGACATGAAGGATCTTGGTGCTGGAAATTTCATTTTGGGCATGGAAATTAAAAGAGATCAGGAAAATAGGAAACTTTGGTTAAATAAGAGAAAATATGTCGAGACCATGTTGCAGAGGTTTAATATGCAAGAATGTAAATTGGTTAGGGTACCTATTCCTGTATGTGTAAATTTATATGTGGATCAGTGTCCCAAGACACAAGAATATGAGGAGGACATGTCTCGTTTTCCATATGTGAGTGTGGTTGACAACTTGATGTATGCAATGGTATGTACTAGACTAGAAATTGCACATGTAGTGGGAGATTTAAGGAGGTATATGTCAAAACAAAATAAGGAGCATTGGACAAAAATAAATAGAGTTTTTTAGGTATTTGTGTGGAACTACTAGTTATGGATTGTGCTACCAAGGAATACCAGGTTTGGACAGAGTGTTGAACATACATGGCTTTGTGGATGCAGACTGGGCTAGAGATATGGTTTGTAGAAGATCTACAAGCGGGTATGTGTTTAACCTATTTGGATGATAAATAGATAGTCTGTAGTGGCACTTTCAAATACAAAAGTTGAATACATGGTATCCACTCATGAAAGAAAGGAAGCAGTATGGTTACAAAGATTGTGTYTGGGTGTTGGGTTGGTATGTGTTACAACAAGTGGGAGAATGTTGGGTATGTGTTATATTATTTGCATGGTTAGAAATAGTGTCTACATTTCATAAGGGGTGGGAGTCCCCCTACACAGGGGTTGGGGGGAAGCGCCCCCGAGAAATTTGTTTTTGGCGATTTGTTGCATCCGTTTTTGGGTTGTTTTTCGGCACATTGTTTTCGTTAATAGTTTTACTATTACCAGTTAAGGAATTAGGGTTTYTGACCAATCCAGGTTATTGGATTAGAGTTTTGGATTCTACGATACCCTATATGTATATTTTCTTTTAAACAATGAGAATATGTTGGTTTTCCCGGCTTTGGTTTACAGGGGAAAAATCTTTGTGTAATGTGTGTATTTTCCATTGTATATTTTCTGTTCTTTTATTGAAAATATGTTTGTAGTRAATAATTGTACAAGGTTAAAATCTACAATTAAAACCCCATTTAKGATGATATAATTTGCATTATGGTGTTATGTAAGATAGTAGGGATAACACCACRAAAATTCTCAATACTCTTTGAACTTGATAATTACAATTCATTATATTCCTAAGATTTCATGATTTCAATTTCAAATGCAATAATCATAAATCCCAAAGCCTTTGTTATACCATAATTACACTTCTCAATGTTCTAAAAAATTTACATGTATCATGTTCCTAATGTAATAAATAATTATAATGTTGGGATGTTTGAATATGAGTTATATTTAATTCTTATCCACAATTAATAGACCCGAAGTTAGTTAGGATGATATCATTTATTTCTAAATATTTGTTTTGAGATTTTCTTTAAATCTCACAAATAAAATATAGAATGACATGCATCATAAAATTATTCTAACAATTCAATTATAAATGCTAAAGGAAAATTGTTTCTTAGAAATGGGTGCTCGAAGGAAGATGATGGCCAAAATAGTGATAATGGGGTTCCTAGGAATGTGCTCACACATGAATGCACTTAGGAAATGCACACATGTTCATGAATTTTCAGCCTTGGAGTTCCTCAAACCACCACAGAGGTTGTTGACTATGCACCAATTGGGAATTCTTTAGAGCACATGCACATTCTTAAGAAAATGTTAGGAATGCATGTAAATTCCCAAGAATCCATGCACACTCTAGGAATGCACATGCATTCTTTATTTTTTAATTTTTAAAAAGGGTCACATTGAGCCCATTATTACCAATAGGCCGTGCTATGTATTCTAGGAGTTATTGAGCGAATTAAGGAGCTGTATTTGAGGAGAGATTGATAAATAATTGTAGGACTATGCTGACATGGTCATCAATTGGTTCTAGGTAAGTATGATCTAGGTGGATACTAGTGTCCACTAACATGTTCCACTAATTCAAAATGGTTCCACATTTTGGCATTTTTTCTATGACTTTTCAGGTCCCAAACTTCCAAGGCAATTTTGAGGCCCTAAACGACGTTTTTTTGGCACAACAACTCCTAACATGTTGCATAAGACAAAAGCTAGTCTGAAAATAATGTGTATCCCTCTACTACACATTTCCAACAAGGTACTAATCACCCCAAACTGAGATCGTATGCAAACGTTATTCCCCCGAGAAGTTGATGTATCAACTAACCACATCGAGGCCCAAAAACCTTTTAGAAATTCATCTTCTGGGGTTGGGGTTTTGGATGTCTAGGGTTTTCGCATTGATGATTTATGTTAAAATTCCTCTATGGCCTTTTTGTAATCAACTTATTGTGAATGAGATTAGCCGTCACATCTCGCTCTTTAGAGATAAGATTCCACCATTATAGCTAGCTTGTGTGCTTTGCATTTTACATTCTTTTGTATTCTATACAACCATTAATAGAATCTAAGTTTAATTGTATTACTATGTTTCTTGCAGTATCTTTGTGTGTTTCCTTTTTATATGTATTCCTTCATTTCATTCTCAATATAATATGGATCAAAGTATTTCATTGAATTTTATTCTTTATGTATTTCATAGTTTCTTTAAAGAATAAAAAATAAAAATTCCCTTATTAAAATGAAACATCCTTAATTAACATGGAGCCTAAAGAAAACCCAAACCCAACATCACCAAATGAAGACAGCAAAAACCTCAACCGAGAACTAGGAAACATAAACATTCAAACTAATGTAAGTTTCAGGTGTCTAAGAACCCTTATACAAGACTTGAGAAATACCAGAGAACCACATCCCTAGATACCATTGTTACTTCTATTGCAAGACCCCAAAGCCAATCAACACATTTTTTTTATTACAAGGACAAAATGTTTGACTATTTTATGATGGGTCTAGGTAAAAACTAGGTTAGAGACCTTAACATTTCAAAACAAGACTTGATGACATTTTTTATTGACCCAAAAATTGGAACAAAACCAACAGTTACAAAGAAATGCATTTGTATGGACTAGTGCACCTACCAACAATTTTTAGATAATTGGATGGATATGTGGTTTATGGTATTTGGAATATTTGACAAACTTCCCTATAATAATAGGGATGTGCCTTTGTATTTCCTCAGTAAATTATGGGTTGAGTTTTTTTTGGTCACCATGTCAACTACTTTGACATTGGTGAATTCTAGGGGGTGGGTCATGGGTCTGTGCAAGATAGAAACAATTATAGGTGTGACCCATTTCTAGATCATCATCCTCCTAGGTGGAGGCCTAACCCTCTTTCCCAACATTCTCCCATAGAAAAACACATTATCTAGCCCTATTCATCCATATCCACCTTGATGCGTAGCTTGGTGTAGCATCACACATTCATATCATTATCCCACTAGGAGGTAACTTTAGGTGATGTTTGTGGAGGGGTTAGGCCTTCAAGCCCTGCAATAGAGTCTAGCAAGGGTATGCCACATATATAGATAATAATTCCAATCTTAGTTCATGTTACCATTACAAATGCTCGAGTTGCAAGTAGACTTGTTATAGGTAGATGGAGGCCACTAGACATGAAAGTTTCATGGAGGAGGTTAGTATCTTGATCATCTCTCTATTCTTCATTACACACACATGTATGTATGTACAAGTGTGTGTGTGTATAGTTTCATGGAGTATGTTAGTTTATTTATTATATATATTTTCTATATATATATTCAAGGTTACAAAGCTAAGGGAAAATGTGAGAGTACTTCCCCTCATTTTGAGGAGAGTGCCTAGGGTAGACCCTAGAATATCTAGGTCAAAAGGCGAGTCAACATAAGATATTGAATCCTTGACAACAATATACTCAATATGATCTCAACATGTCACTTGTGGGATTGAACRTAGGTGGGGAGGATAACAATCATTCCTCCCAACCACCCAAGCTAAACCCAATCAATATATGTATGTATATATAGTTTATTGTGTGACTTTTTTCTATATCAATTATATGATTTGTATAGTTTCTATGCCCAGATAGTAGAGCGTCAACATCTACAAATGAATYARTATCGATTTCCATAACTAATAGAGTAGTAGAAGCAACCTTCTCCTTTAGTGTGCCACACATGCATGTATGGTGGAATGAGTGACTCATGAATTACAATGATYCTTCTTAAAAAAAGCTTGTCATATGTTTTGAGTCCATGTTTTAKATGCTTTTAGTTTGATTGTGAATGTGTTTCACAATGAACATTAACTCGATCTTGCTTAACCGAGTATGCACTTCCACTTTGTTCCAATTGTTATATTGTGGGGTGTAATTGTGGCCTTCATTTAATGTTTAGATGCTCCTCTTCCCCCTTGAAATATTTGGTCATAGAATGTGTTGTAACCCTTGAGACGTTTCTGGCTAGGAAACTATGCCAAGGCATCCATTGAATTAATTGATTTTTTTTTTTGGTTAGTATGTCTTATAATAGAGCATTTGGTTGTTTTGTTTGGGCATGTTTTAACAGTCTTAGAATATATGATAGATAAATATTAGAAGGAAAAGTTTCTTTGTTTCAGTCACCTTTAAATTTTTCAAGATGATCGCAGAGGAAATAAGAAGAAACAAAACTGAATAGTGAAATAGTGTATCTTATGATAAATACTATTTAACTTTTAGATAAAAGAAATGATCATTAAATTTGTATCTAAACTAGAGTAAAATTTGAATAGAAAATAATATTTTGTTTCTGTTCAAAAATGAATAATAATATTTAAGCACAGGTCTTATTTAATACTTACAGTACATTGAATAAATATGTGACCTTTAAATATACCTTTGTAGTAAATTATGGTAGTAGTCGTACTAAATCATTATATCTGTGGAAAGAGACACATTTAAGAGGAAATTTAAGAATACAGAAAAAAAAATACAAAGGGGATTACACCAATTGAAACATCGAAGTTTGAATCTTCAAAAACTTGATAAATTTTATTCAAAATATAGTCCTTCAGGCCTACAAAATAGAACATTACATTGAATAGTTCACCGAGATTTGTACATTTAGGTCTGAACCAAAAATTGGTTATCTTATCTTATTTATCAATATTTATATTACAAAATGATCTCTAATCYACAAAAATAGGAAATAGTTKGAAGATTAGATGACTATCTCGAACTGCTTTGATGACKCATCCAGCTATCAAATGGAGAAAAATATTCCAAGTGTCACTTGAAGGACATMCATAAGATTTCATCCTTCTGTAGGAAATATCAAGATCTGTTTACTTTTCTTTTATGTAGGTGTATTTGGAAACAATTATTTGATTAACMAGAGTAAATGAAAATCATCCATCAGTTAATCTACAATGACTCAACCTCTTAATTTATCTGAAATCCCTTGAAATTTTGAATCGTTTTCTCTCGCTATGAAYGCATTTTTTCTATATTCTTCAAATGATGATAATTTTCCTTTGTCAGTACAAGCTGCAGGTAGTCCCATATTTATCAATTTCTCAAATCTTGTGGTGAAGAAATTAACATCTCTCTTCATACTAGTGCATTTATATTTATCTATTTGCAACAAATTTCTTTTAGTAAAAATTATTTCAGCTTCGATGACCAATCTTGAATGCCTTTTCTTTTGAGTACTTCACTGGAATTTGAATTTAGGATCCTAATGAATTGTGTAGCACCATAAGGTCTTGATCCTAATTTAGCAAAAGATTTCTTCAAAACCTCATCAATCTCATCTGTTAATTGAATTTCATCATCAATAATTTTGAAGAAATCTCAGAGCTTAGTTAATTCATTTATGATTTCATCCCAGATGATTTCGTTTTTCATTTTGGTTTTTAATTTTTTATGTTATGCAATAGTTTGATCTTTATCCCTGATTTCATCATTTTGATCTAACATTTTTTTCTTCAGTGTTTCTATTTCTCCACCTTTCATATTTAGATATGGTAGTGCTTTTGTCAATCTAGCAGTTGGGTCTGCTGATTTGGCTTCTTCTGGAGAAGATTATCCTTATTTTAATATTTTGATTTGACTTTCACACAATTCAATATGTTTTCCCATCCACCATTTTTCTTAGGAGTTGTTCTTTCTCAACTTGAATAGCTTTTAGTTAAGGAGTCTATACATGTTCAATGCATGGGATATTTATCTTTTTCTTCAACACCTGGATTTTCCTCTGTTTTGTATTTATTAATTATTGTTTATATGCTTCATCTCTTGGATTGGATCCTAATTTTATTATGCATCCTTTATCCTTGTATTCCTTGATATGTTTCCCAAATTTTCATTTTTTAGCTAAAATCTGAGTTTTTCATTCAAGGCCTGGAACTTTTTAATTCCAAGGTTTTATATTAGAGCATCTCTCTTTATCATTTCCCCAATTTTCCTGTAAAAATCAAAATTTTTGAATGGGTGTACTTCATTCAGATCAATGGAAACATTTGTCACTTTCTTTTGGTCTTTTTGTTCTATAACAACTATGTTAGTTTCCCTTTTTCTTAATCCAGATTTGATATCATCTTGTCTTGAGAGGCGTCATGTTGAAAAATATGAGGAGTGTTATAACCCTAAATTTCACCATACATGCATACCTGGCATCAGACCATCTTACTTACTATTTTTTCCAAGCCAATACAAAAAAACTCTTCTTAAAAACACTATTTTTGAAGATGTACATGCCCTGCACCACTACTACCCACGTATGTACGCTAGTTGCACCACTACTTCCTGCATACGTATGCTAGTTGCACCATTACAACCCATGTATATCCACAACAGATGCAAAAAATAAAAAGTTGCAAGGGATTTGTTGATATTACGGGCTATTGGGTAGTTTTCCAACCAATTAACCGCCTATAGCCTGTCACCCAACCGAATAACCATATTTTTGTCATATAAAAAGAGGCGTTGGGGTCTCATTCCAAGGAGAAACATAGCTACAATGAAACTCTGCCCATTTCACTTTCCGCCCTTGCCCCAAGAATTTGCAGCCACATTGTGAGTTTTGAGCTAGAATTCCCTATTCTTGCCTTTTTCCTCGTCCATAAGCCTATGCCCATTCTCTAGAGAGAAGTGTGAGAGAAGAAGGATACCAAGAAGCAGTTGGAGCTTGGTGAAGAGGAGCCCAAGACTAGGTTTGAGGAGTAGTCGTCGATCTCATTTTGTAAGTAACTATGTGAGATTAATATAAAGAAGTACTTTTTTCGTCCCGCCATATGATGTGTTCAATATTTATGTTTGATATACATTTTTTTATGACATCTAACCCACTAATTCGTATATAGAATGCATGTTTATAGTTTCTTGTTTGTCTTTTGGTGAATGCAGGTCATCCTTGCGAGGAGATTTGCAATCGAGAAGCGACTGAACGAAAAAGGATCAACACCGGACGCAGAGTTTAAGGTAAGACTACCGGATCCCTATACTTTGTACTTTATGCATGAATGTGGGGCATTGTTAGGATAGTTGTTAAAATTAGGAGACTTTAGACAGCTAGCTCTGCCTACACTTTAGAACCCTAGTGTAGTCCGTAGGGGGGTTTTCCCACTATAGAAAACATGTTTCATATTCAATCATATTTTAGCTCGGTTTGAAATCCCGAAGGAGATTGTCACTGATCATGGAAGTCATGAAAAATTTAGCATTTAGACTGGGTTTTAAGCATGATCATTTGTTACCCTACTATCCCCAGGAAAATGGACAAGTAAAGGCTGTGAATAAATCTCTCAAGACCATTTTGCAAAAGAGTGTAAAGAACACTAAATATAACTAGCATGTGATTCTTTACTCTACACTATGGGAATACTAAACCACAGTAAATACTTCCAATGGTTTCTCACCATTTTAGTTAGTGCATGGGGTGGAGCTAGTCCTTCCTATTGAATGAGAAATCCATTCTCTCAAGTTGGAAATATAGCTCGTACCTAACACGATCGATCTCGAAGAATACCTCATACACCTAGAGAAGCTTGATGAGGAGCATCAAGATTCCACTGTGGCCATCGAGCAAAATAAATGACGTGTTAAGGTCTAGTACGATAAATCTGTCCATCCCCAACTATACGTTGAGGGTGTCTTTGTACTTCACTATGACCAAGCTAAAGAATCGTTGGGGGTAGGAAAGTTTAATCCCATGTCACTTGGTCCTTACATCATGAGATGTGTCCTTGAAATAGGAGCCTATGAGTTAGAATATTATGAAGGGAATGTGATGGATGAACCCAGAAGGGGGATCTATATTAAACGATATTACACTTGATCCTTTGAGCTTGAGCATGGCCTTTGTATAGCAATGTATGTTAGTGTATATATTTAGATTTTTATTCTTTGGTGTTGTCGGCTTGCTTATTGAGTTTTCCCTTGGTTGGTAGATTTCAATGGAAGATTCA
>JASDQU010508760.1:8273-18847 GCA_032191745.1 Picea mariana | reverse complement strand
CTTAATCCTTGAATAATATGGAAGAAAACCTTTCCTAGAGAGATGAAACTATGGAAATTTCCTTTAAAAGACCTATTTGTGAAAGTGTCATATTGTAATATCCCAAGGCCGAGCCTCGGTTGTAATTATGAATGTAACATGTTTCGTAGGTCGGTGAGCAAAGTGATTATAAGATGGTAGGATTATGTGGTTATTAGGTCGGAGAGCCTAGATGTTAAAGGCCGAGATCCTATTTTGTACATGTAAATATTCATATTATTAATATAACAACATCACTGCGTGTAGACCAACCATGAAGAAAGAGTTATGGGGGACTAAGTTCCTCTGGGTAGGGAAAGGGATGGGGTTGTAAGTCTAGGAAAGAGGGGATAAGCTTAAGATCCTAATAGAATAATATATTATTATTCTAAAAGTTGTAAAAGAGGATATTAATTTATCCTAATTTCCTTTGGGGAGAGGAACGAGTTCCAAGTGGGGGGGGGGACATTTTCCTAGAGAGCCAAGTGTCATCCAAAACACATGCATATTTAGGAGGGGCATTCTCACCATTCTCATGATTTTGACCATTCTGACCATTCTCACAATTCTGACCATTCTCAGGATTCTGAATATTCTCACCATTCGGACCAGGCTGGCCATCTGTTACCCCGATTGACTAGTGCACCCAACAAACACACAATAACCATGGAATGCCATTGTGGAATTCTTGAAACACCCTAAACCTCTGTGACAAGATCAAATTGATACCCTCATTGTACCTATACCTACAGGTTGCCTGCATATTGTCCTGTCAGTACCATTCCCCATGTCCAGTTTCTGTTGCTGCCATCACCATACCCATGTGTTGAGGATCGAGAGTGAAGAGGTAGGTTGTCATGCCTGTGAGAAAATATCTCCAGGTGAGAGAGTGTGTTGAGGAGGTGAGCTCTCCTAGAGGAAGTCCAGTAGCAACTACAGATATCTGAGAATTCGTGATCCAACATGTTGTTGAAGCCCTGAAAAGGGAGGTGTAGCAGCCAATGGAATGTGTGACAGTGAAGGTGTACACTCCTGGGGTGGAACAGACATGCGGGGAATCATATTCTATGAGATGTGGGCGTAAGTGTCTCCTTGGAGGAAATCCTTCATGTTGTACTGTGAAGCTTCCTGTTTTCCCTGCCTAGCCTAGGAATTCGTTTCTCGGTGGAGTTTAGTCGCATCTCGGTGGTGACCCACTGTTGAGAGTGATGAGTAATGTGGTCTAAGTCTGGGAGGTTCATGGAAGGTCTGCATGAAGTTGGTGTGCTTCAATTAAAATTTAAGTACAATTTCCAAGTTTGGTTACATGTTGTGTATTTATATATGTTGTTATATTTATGGGTTTTTTCTGTGATTACTGCATGTATGCTTTCACTATTATTTTTTCATTATGATGTGTGATAGCAGAACATAAATCATTTGTTAAATTTGAATGTGTTATTGTCGTTTCCGCAATAATATGTGTATGAACATAATGTTTATGTCTAGTTAAAATTTCATTAGGTATATATATGTATATTCGAGCATGATAGTTTTCTGAGGTAGCGTTACCTAACAAAGGTTGATGGTCAAGGATGTTACAAATTGGTATAAGAGAGAAAAGTATGTTTACTCAGTGACGATGCCCAACTTGTGGGTGGATGGGGACGTTACAAATTGGCATCAGAGACATGGTTTCAACACTGATCTTGGATGGGCCATGTTAGTGGAATTTGAAGCAAATGTTTTAGAAAGGAATTGTTGTCGAAACAAACATATATGAGTTAGGAGTGCCTTTGGCTACCAAGAGAAACATTTGGTCATGTTATGAAGCTCAGGAGGTATAACGGTTTATGGAATGACAATAGAGAAAGAAGCCACAATCAACCATTGTGTTGGGCCACAAGGTGTGAGCTCAGGGCATAAGATCTACGCAGGGGAAGGGACAACTTTTCGAGCCGTCAGATCTAGAAAAAGGTGCATGAGAGTTAATATCCAAGTTCTTTGTACTTCGACTTCGATGCAATTTATGTGTTATAGAGAAAAAGGGGCCAAAGCCTGAAGTTTCAAAGTCTCAGAGGGGATCTACACCGTAGATCCGGGGAGAAGTGTTACCGTTGGATTTGACCAAGGATAGATCAATGTATTCGAGAGTTCAACGTTCGGGAGAAACAAAGTGTGCTAGAGCGAAAAATCTTGAGGTCCCAAAGTCTAGAGTTAATCCAGACCTTTCTTTAAAAGAGACATGTGTTAGCAAATTGGCTATTTCGAGAGTTTGACATTTAGGAGTATCAAGGTGTGATAGAGTGAAAAATCCTCAAGTCCTGAAGTCCAAAGTTCATCCAGACATTCAGAAAAAAATACACGTGTCAGCAGGTTGGCGAGTTCGACGTATAAGAGAAACAAAGTGTGCTAAGGAGAAAAATTCTAAAGTCCTGAAGTCCAGAGTTGATCCAGACCGTTCATTAAAGGAGGAATGTGTCGGTATATTAGCATATTCAAGAGTTTGACACTTCGGGAGAAATGGAGTGTGCTTGAGTGAAAACTCCTGAAGTCCGGAGTTAATCCGGACTGTTCATCAAAAGGGACACGTGTTGGTAGATCAGCTTGTTCAAGAACTCAACATTCAGGAGAAATAACGTGTGAATAGAGTGGAAACTCCCAAAGTCCTGAAGTCCAAAGTTAATCCAGACCTTTCGTCAAAAGAAACGTGTGTTAGAGTATCAGCTTGTTTGGGAGTTTGACGTTCGAGAGAATTAGAGTGTACAAGTGTAAAATATTTCGAAGCCTAACGTCCTGAAGTGACGTGGACATAGGGGATGTGTGCCACATGTCAGTGAGTTAAAAACCTTTTGAAGATAGAAATGAAAGTTAGCATGTGACATGTGTCATCCACCATATTGGGCCACGTGTCCGCTTATAGTATTTAGCCACATGGAATTCCTCTCGAGCATGGGTAGTGGGCCCCTGATGAATACATAAACTAGTTAAAACCTTGGTAAATAATTTAAATAAACTAGGCCCATGATAACTTGACCTGGTAGACGCATGGTGCCCGATCGTGAAGTCTGGAGACTTGACACTCTGGAAGAAATGGTTCATGATGGAATGGGAAGAAAAAATCCCTGAAGTTTCGTAGAGCCAAAGTAATGTAACGTGATGATGTCACCTAGGGTGATGTGGAAGTATTTAGAGATTCACGGTTCATGATTTTTGGGGTGTGAAAATGTGAAATCCTCCGAAGTCCCAGAGCCTTGAAGCTCTGAAGTCCCGAAGCCCCAAAGCTCTGGAGTCCCGGAGCCCTCAAGCCCCGAAGCTTGGAGTTCCGTAGTAAATATTAGTCGTTGGATGTTAGGAAGACATAGACCATTGATCCACCTCACTTCGTGAGTTCACCAATTCAACAGTCTGGTATATTTTTTGTGATGTTCTTTGGAAATGACCAAAGACGGAGTCCCAGAGCTCCTATTCACCATAGATCTAAATAGAGAATGTGGACTGTATATCCACCATCCTCTGTGAGTTCGCTAGTTCAATGTTTTGTGATGTTTGTGAGGTGTGTAAAGGGAAACCTCTGAATATCCGGATCCCCGAAGTTTCAAGGCTCTAGCTAAGTGCCCAACTATTTGCACTTGGTCACAACTGCGATCACATGTGGATTAAGGGCTGAAGAAAAGGGGCTAGCATCTGAAAGTGAATTGTAGTATAGAACAAAGCCCAGATATAGAGCCATAGGGATTCTTGATCGACAAAGAACCACATGAAATGGATTCTGATATTATTTTGTTAAATGAGATTGGTTTATGTTATTCTAGAAAATTATTAAAGAATGATAGCTCGAAAAAAATTTGGTTGATTGCACATTTTGTAGAGTTAACATTTGTCAGAACCGAACCCAAATTTTTACATAGTGTAGAGAAATGGAGGAGGTACATGATGCTTACAGTTTGGAGAATGAAGCTAGAGGAATGGATGTCCATTTGAGAATTGAAGGAACAAACTCTAATGGACATGGAGAAGAAATAGATAAAGACGTGGGCATGATGAAAATCATTAAAAATTTGCAAAATGATGTCCAAATTCACCAGGAAGATAATGAAAGGATTAAGAGAGACAAGGAGAAACATGAAGAATTCAATATGAAGTTAATGCAGATCCTAGAAATAATTGAAAATAAGTTGGATAAGGAGAGTGGCTCCAACAAATCAGGAAGTCACGGGACCCTTGAGAAGAAAGGAAGATCAAGTAGTGGTAGAAAACATCACCAACACTCCCAAAAGAATTCCTATAGGAGAGCACACCGTATCCCAATTCCATCCCCTATCAGAAAACATAGGAGGTCTGGGGTGGATGATTTGAAAGGAGAAATGAATAAGATCAAACCTCCTACTTTTGATGGAGATTATAAGAAGGATGAAGATGTTGAGACGTGGATGATAGGCATGAAGAAATACTCCCAATTGAAAAATTGTTCTTCTCATGCAGAGGGAAGAATTACCATCTACCAACTTAAAGGAAAGGCATCCATATGGTGGGATCAGCTGGTGCAAGTGCAACGCCTCAAGGAGAAAAATGTGACTTGGAAGGAATTCAAGAAATTTTTTGAAAATAAGTACTTAGCCAAGAGATACTATGAAAAGAAGATGAATAATTTATTTGAACTTAGAATGGGTAGCATGACTATAGATGAATATGATAGGATATTTCTAGAGTTGTTGAAGTATTTCCCTTTCATTAAGGATGAGAGAGTCAAGATCCATAGATATCCGAGTGGGTTTCCATCTTTCATTAGTGATACAATCCAATATGATTATCCCAAGACTCTGGAAGAAACTATAAGGAGAGAAAAATGCTAATATGATCAACAAAAAGGAAATCCTACTTTCCAAAAAGCTTGGGAATATAAGAGGAAGTTTAAGAGGGAGCAGAGGAAGAATGGGAACAAGCCACCATTTTTCAAAAATAGTCCTCAAAGACAGCCAGTTTTGAGAGAGCCCAGGACGGCTAAAGTAGGTGGGCAAAGGCCAAGGAAGACACCTATGCAATGTTGGGGCTGTAAGGGAGACCACAAGTATAGATATTTTCCTCACAAAAGTGACAAGGTAAGAGTTGTCCACAATGTACAACACACAGAAACAGTGAAGGACATGGGAAGAAGAGCACCAAGAATCTATGCAGCCCTGGATAACAAGCAAGATGAGTTTCAATCACACATGATTGAAGTCGAAGGTATGATCAATAACCATGCCCTTACTATTTTAATTGATTCAGGGGCTAGTCATATCTATGTAGATCCTAAGGTAGTGGAAATATTTCAATTACCAAGAAGCAAGCATGGGAAATCTTGGCTGGTATAGCTGACTACAGGAGCCAAAAGAAAGGTTGCTGAGTTGGTTAGATCATGTCCACTGGGCATGAATGGATTGAGTGTCAAGGTAGATTTGAACTCATTTCCTTTAGGATCGCATGATTCTATAATTGGTATGGATCGGTTGGACCAACACCATTCCATATTATAATTTCATAACAAGGCATTCACTTTCCTGGATGAGGAAGGAAATAAAAGAGCAGTCCAAGGAATTCCCAAGGAAGTTAGTGTTCATGAAATATCAACAATGCAGCTAAATAAGTGTTACAGGAAGGGTTGCCAAATATTTTCAGCCCATATGGAAGAAGCACCTAAGGATAAGGTGCCAAATATGGAGGATCATGCAGTCCTGGAATATTTTGAAGATGTGTTCAAGGAGGTACCGGAAATACCCCCAAAGAGAGATATTGATTTCTCTATAAATTTGATACCCGGGGAAGCTCCAGTATCAAAGAATCCTTACAGAATGAGTACAATAGAGCTGAAGGAGTTTCAAATGAAGCTTGAAGAGATTATGAAGAAGGGGTATATATTCCCAAGTGTGTCACCTTGGGGTGCCCCAGTCTTGTTCTTGAAGAAGAAATATGGGACATTGAGATTGTACATGGATTCTAGACAGTTGAACAAAGTGACTATAAAGAACAAGTATCCTCTACCAAGGATTGATGATATCTTCTATCAGTTAATGGATGTAAGGATATTTTCAAAGATAGATCTCAAGTGAGGATACCATAAAGTAAGGATTAAAGAGGAAGATAACATCGATACTTCTTTCAGGACAATGTATGGTCATTATGAGTTCACAGTGGTGCCATTTGGGTTATCAAATGCACCAACTGTTTTCATGTGCCTAATCAATTCTGTTTTTTGAGAATATTTAGACAAGTTTTTCATTGTATTTTTGGATGACATACTTGTATATTCCAAGACAAAGGAAGAGAACGAGCAACACTTGAGGATGGTGTTACAAGTTCTAAGAGAGAATCAATTGTATGCCAAATTGAGCAAGTGCTCATTTTATCAAAACTAAATTCACTATTTGGGGCATATCATATCTGAAGAAGGGATAGCAGTGGACCCTAAAAATATTAAGGCCATTAAAGGGTGGGACACACCTAAGAATGTGATAGAAGTTAGATCCTTCATGGGTCTATCTAGCTACTACAAAAGGTTCATTATAGGTTTTTCGAGAATAGCTCATCCCATCACTTCCTTGTAAAGGAAGGGGAAGAATCTTCAATGGAAAATGGAATGTGAAATGAGCTTCCAACAATTGAAGAAACATCTAACCAGTTCTCCAATACTGCAGATTTCTGATCCGAATGAAGATTTTGTGGTTTACACAAATGTGTTCAAAGAAGGACTAGGAGGAGTCCTTAGTCAGAATGGATTTGTGATATGTTTCGAGTCCAGAAAGTTGAAAGAGAATGAAAGGCTCTATGCCATTCATGATTTGGAGTTTGCAACCATAGTGCGCACTTTGAAGAAGTGGAGGCACTACCTCATGGAAAAGAGTTTTGAGCTAAGGACAGACCATAACGATCTGAAATATTTGTTTGATCAACCAACTTTGAATGCCAGGTAGAGTAGATGGTTGGAATTCCTCTATGAGTATGAATTTGATATCAAGAACATCAAAGGAAAGGAAAACAAGGTGGTTGATTCACTCAGTAGGAGAGTGCATGAAAATCATACTACAACCATTGGCATGTATCAGACGGATCTTAAAGGCATAATTTCTGAGACTTCAAAAGTTGATTTGTAGTACATGGAATTGGTAACAAAATTGCAACAAGGTAAAATGCAACAGAAAGATGAAGATTATGAATCGGGAATTGATGGAATTCTTTTGTACAAAAACAAAGTTTATGTACCTATTTTTTCTGAATTGAGGAGTGTGATTTTAAAATAAATGCACAGTGTACCTTATGCGGGACACCCAGGATATCAAAAAATAGATTCAGTAGTCAAGAGCCAATATTATTGGCTAGGCATGAAGAGGGGGATTGTTGAATACATAGCTAAAAGCTTGGAGTGTCAAAGGGGAAAGGCTAAGCATAGAGACCCAGCTGGGTTACTATATCCATTATCGATTCTTTAGTGGAAGTGGGAAGTGGTGATAATGGATTTCATCACAGGATATCCCAGAACAAGCAAGAAGCATGATGCAATCATGGTGGTGGTGGGAAAGCTTACTAAAGCTACCCATTTCATTCCTATGAAGGTTACTCACAAGGAAACCAATGTTTTTGATATTTATATGATGAAACTAACACACTTGCATGCCATACCCAAGACAATTGTGTCTGCCAGAGACCCAAAGTTTACCTCAAATTTTTGGAAGGGGTTATTCAAAGGGTTCAGAACAAATATGAACTTCAACACAACCTATAATCATGAGTCTGATGGGAAAACATAAAGGGTGAAACAAGTGATAGAGGATATGCTAAGGATGTATGTGATGGAAAAACCATATAAATGGGAAGATTATATACACTTGGTAGAATTTTCTGACAACAATGGGTACTCAAGCATCACTGAAGATGAGCCTGTTTGAAGCACTTTATGGCAGAAAGTGAAACACCCCAGTAAGATGAGAAAACCTAGCTAATAGGTCAGTGGTTGGGCTGATTTGATCAAGGAAATGGAAGAGAAAATGATGAAGATTAAAAAGAATTTGAAGTCTTCCCAAGACAAGAAGAAAATCTATGTTGATAAGAACATAACTCACAAGGAATTTAAAGTGGGTGATCATGTTTTCTTGAAGGTGAAATCCAACAGAAGTTCCCTGAAGCTGGGAAATTGTTCAAAGTTAGCAACCAGATATTGTGGGTCATTTGAAATCCTAGAGAGGATTGGTCTAGTATCTTATATGCTTTCATTTCCTACATCTATGTATATACATAATGTATTTCATGTCTCATTTCTTAAGAAATATATACCTAATGCTAATCATGTTATTGATTGGAATGTGATTCAAGTGGAGCAAGAAAGTGCTTTTCAGGTGCATCCGGTGTGCATACTGGATCAGAAAAGAAAGAAGCACTGGAATCGATCCATAGGTATTGTAAAGGTACAGTGGACTTGGTACGGACCCGAGGATGCAACATGGGAGCACAAAGACGCTATGCGGGCAAAATACCCACATGTTTTTGAAGATTTTGAAAATCTTGTTGATGTTGTGTAAATGAGTTGCACTAAGGACAGTGCAAAAATAAGGGGAGGGGATTGTAACACCCCAAGGCCAAGCCCCAATTTTAATTAAGAATGTAACATGTTTTGTAGGTTGGTGAGCCAACTAATTATAATATGGTAGGCTTATGTGGTTATTAGGTCGGAGAGCCTATATGTTAAAGGCCAGGAGCCTGTTTTGTACATGTAAATATTCATATTATTAATATAACAACAACACTGCATGTAGACCAACCACGAAGAAAGAGTTATGAGGGAATAAGATCCACTGGGTAGGGAAAGGGATGGAGCTGTAAGTCTAGGAAAGAAGGGATAAGCTTAAGAGCCTAATAGAATAATATATTATTATTCTAAAAGTTGTAAAAGAGGATATTAATTTATCCTAATTTCCTTAGGGAGAGGAAAGAGTTCCAATTGGGGGGGAAAATGCTCCTAGAGAGATAAGTTTCATCGAAAATGCATGCATATTTAGGGGGGGGATTTCTCACCATTCTCACGATTCCGACCATTCTCACCATTCTCATGATTCCGAACATTCTCAGGATTCTGAGGATTCTCACCATTCAGACCATTCAGACTAGGTTGGCCATCCATTACCCCGATTGACCAGTGCACCCAAAAAGCACACAGTAACCATGGAACGCCATTATGGAATTCCTGAAATACCTCAAACCTCTACGATAGGCCTGAATTGATACCCTCGTTGTACATGTACCTATGGGTTGCCTGTGTATTTTCCTGTCAGTACTGTTCCCCCGTTCAGTTTCTATTATTGCCATCACCATGCCCGTGTGTTGAGGAGAGAGAGTGAAGAAGTAGGTTGTCAGGCCTATGAGAAACTCTTTCCAGTTGAGAGAGTGTGTTGAGGAAGTGATCTCTCTTGGAGGAAGTCTAGTAGCATATACAGAGCTATGAGAATTCCTGATCCAGCTTGTTGCTGAAGCCTTGGAAAGGGAGGTGTAGCAGCCGATGGACTGTGTGATAGTGAAGGTGTACACTTCTGGGGTTGAACAGGCATGCGGGAAATGAGATTCTGTGAGTTGTGGGTGTAAGTGGATCCTTGGAGGAAATTCTTCCTGTTTTACTATGTAACTTCATGTTGTCCCTTCCTAGCCTAGGAATCCCTTACCTGGTGGAGTTTAGTCCTAGCTCGGGGGTGACCCACTGCTGAGAGTGATGAGCAACATGTTCTTAGGAGGGGAGGTTCATGAAAGGTATGCATGCATTTGGTGTACTTCAATTAAAATATAAGTACCATTTCCAAGTTTGGTTACATGTTGTGTATTTATATATGTTGTTATATTTATGGGTTTTTTATGTGATTACTACATGTATTCTTTTACAGTTATTTCTGCATTATGTTATGTCATAGAATAACGCAAATCATATGTTAAATTTGTATGTGTTATTTTCATTTCCACAAAAATATGTGTATGAACATAATGTTTATGTCTGGTTAAAATTGCATTAGATATATCTATATGTCTATTTGAGCATGATAGTTTTCTGAGGTAGCATTACCCAATAGAGGTTGATGGTCGGGAACATTAAAAATTGGTATCAAAGAGAAAAGTATGTTTACTAAGTGACTACGCTTGGCATGTGGGTGGCTTAGGACGTTACACACATGTTGCACCATTGCAACATGTGACACCCTTAAGTGTCACATGTTGGATCACTACAGATTGAGACTATGTCATGTGTTTCTCATTCATAGAGTGTGAAACTGTTCATATGAAGGAGAAACAAAGAAATTTGAGAGGTTTTTAGAATAGAAGATTTGAGGATAATGTGTCCTCTGATTGGTTTGGAAGTCACCCATATTCCTAATTTTGTGAGATATTAAACTCATCATATTCTTCTCATCCCTTCCTTTTCAAATCTATAAAAGGAAGCATCTCTCATGGAGAAAGGTATTCATGAATAGTGGTCAATCATGGCTTTAGCTTCTGCTTTCTTAAGGTGACTTTTGATTTGGATGGGATGGTATCAAACCTATGGTGTTATAACTCACAGA
>JASDQU010508759.1:106138-120971 GCA_032191745.1 Picea mariana | reverse complement strand
ATATCATGTATTATTATCATCCAATAGTTTCATAGTAAACAAACAATGAACACATGAGAAATCATACACATACACAATACACCAATGTTTTTACGTGGAAACCCAAAGCGGGAGAAAACCATGAAATTATTTTTACTATATTTCTTTAAGAATTACATTCATTCAAAGAACCAAATTCATTTTTTTTCTAGCTACGAATGGAAGTAGGCTCCAACCCCCTAGTTTCTCAGGCTACAACCTGAGGTAAGCTCCAACTACCCAATTCTCTGGCTACAACCTTCTATGTTCTCTAGCTACAACCAAAAGGTGGCTACAACCACTTGTCCTTTCCCCGTCCAACCACCCTGTCATAGAAGTAGAATTATGGAACCATTGTCACACTATCACTATGAGATATACTGTTGTAAACTTATACCAATCAACCTGCACCAAACAACATGTAACAACCTATACCAAACAACCTGTAATCAACTTGTACCATAAAAAAATGCATCAACCATGCACCAACCTATACCTCAACATGCACCATCAACGAGTGCATCAACCATGCATCGAATATGTACCAATAATGCATCAAATACACATAAAATATGACTCATCAATATGTACCAACATCATCAACTATAGATCTCATGTATGTGCCAACTCATCAACTACTTGTCTTAACCATGTACCCAACATGTACCTCAAAAAAATATACTTGGTGTATATGATCACATACCTACAAACTTTCCTTAACTTTAACAACAAGAGACTAGAATTTTCATCAAACTTTAACTTTAGTCTCACATGACTAATTTTGGATTAGTCAACAACCCTAACTTCAAATAATCATAACTATGTAGCTGTAATGAATAAATATCTGAAAATAGTACATAATGTTCTTCAATGTATTTTATGCAATTTTCTAGGTTTCACTACTTGGAACCTCTTAGAAAAGGAGTTATAGAAAAAATGGCATACCTTGTTGAATTTTGGCTTATTCTAGAGAGAGGAATTGTAGAGAGTGCCCCGCATGGACTATTTGTTGTATGGATATGAACATGGTAAACAGAATACCAAAGGATTTACTCTAACCAATACATTTGGTCTTACTGAATTTGGATCTATTATGAAGAAGTTATGGCGTTTTTACCCAAAACACATGTTTTAGACTAGTTTCAGGACTACCCACAAACCCTATTTTCCACGGAGTGTAACTACAAAAATACAATGAACCACAAGATGAAATTTTAGTCACAACTACTTGGATATGTTTTCTCAACGACCTCCTTATTTCACAGTCTGAATCATTCTATAAAAAATGTATTATGCAAATGGTGAGATTCCTTGTAAATAACATACCTTATAAAGCATCATCAAAATAATTTATCCTACCTTGAATTTCGGTCTTCTTTACTTCACCTTCCCTTTGAAATTCGCCTTAGATATCCTTTGGTTACCTTAGTCACTTGTATATATTCAATATTCTCAAGTGTCATTAAAATTAGAGATCATTTCCTCTTATTTATACTTTTATGTAACTTCCTGAAGGGGTTACCTTATAACCATCTTAAACAACTTTCCTTATTTTAGGGCTAACCCACTTCTAACCACTTGTCCACTTAGTAATTTCTTCATTAAATTTATTATTTAAATAAATTTTTTTCTATCCACTTTGACTTATATTACACTCATCACTTCACTTTATTATTTAAATAATTTCTTCTTTGCAACCACTTTGACTACTTTGACCTTTTGCACCTTCTAGATGACTCATGAGGGTTCTCCAACTTCACATGGCCATAACTATATAACCATGAGGAGTTATGTGACGTTCCACATACCACCTGAAATGGAATGAAATTTACTATCCATATAGAATAGTATTACATTCAAATAGATTAAAACTCATACCATTATACATCAAACAAACTTAGTTCCATTACTCAAACCTTTGTGCTATCGGAATTCGCTAGTAGACTTTATTCAAGGCTTGACATCAATGAAAACCAACCCAAATAATCAACAATATCCCCCTTTGGAATTGATGGAAACACTTTGATGCAATACTGAAGTCATATCAATCATGATCCCCCTGTGACCATTGTTCCCTTGTGACCATCTCTCCCCCTGGAACCATGTCTATGTTCTCTTTCTCTAAGGATTTACCTTTGCATCTCATAAATATCTCCCCATTTTTCATCAATGGAAAAGGTATGTTTCCATCTGGTGTTGCTCCCCCCGATTGAACTCTTCCTAAAATTGATCTCCCAACCTGAACTATCCTCTTTATGGTGCTTCCTCATGTAAATCTAAGGCATATAAGATAAGCATTCAAAATAATTAATTTTGGAGTAGAAATTACTCTGAGTCTCTGGTGAAGATACTTAAAGGCTTCCCATGGAAGTGGTTTTGTAAATATGTCTGCCACTTATTCTTTTGTTCCCACATATTTAACTCTGATGTTATTCTCTGTAACATTTTCCCGTAGAAAGTGAGACTTGATTGGAATTTGCTTCATCTTGGAGTGCATCACCGGGTTCTTTGAGATACTAATGGTGATTGTGTTATCACAATATATTGGAATGGGATCATCATACTCAACCTATACATCTGTCAGAGTTTGTTTCATCCATAAAACTTGTGTACAACATCCTGCTACTACAATATACTCTGCTTCGGTTGTAGATAAAGATATTGATGATTGTTTATTGCTTAGCTAAGATACTAAAAACTCACCCAAGTAGAACATTGCTCCAGTGGTGCTTCATCAGTCATCAATGAAACCTACCCAATATGCATCTATGTAGGTTGTTAGAACTCCGTAAATCTGTTCAGCTGATAAACATATGACGAAGGTAACTTTTTCATCCAATTTTGAGAACTGAAACTAGCCTTTCAGATCTGGATAGGGCTCTCTTGGACATGGCGCGGTCTCCATGCAGGATATGAATTTGAAAAAAATGGCTAGATTTAACACCTATGATATAGTGGGTTCTGGTTATATTGGCGCAAGAAAGTAAGACTTAGGCTATGGAGTTGATATGAGGAAAAGGCGGGGACAAATGACTCAGTGACTGACCTTGAGAGAATAAGTCTAGGCGAGCAACAATCTTCAGTGTAAAATCATAATGTGAGGCAAGAGAAAAACACAGGAAGTAACTCAGAGCACCACTGCGGGTGAATTTAGAGTTAACTTTTAGAAGAAAACATTTTGTCTAAGTGGCATGAACAAGGGGCGTTGCGCAATGAATCCACGAGTTCGAAAATTTGTTCCTAAATAGACAAAAAAAGATATGAATAAAATATGGTAGGAAGCACATATGTAAATAGAGGAACACAATACATCCAACTGCTATAACTAGAATCTTTTCATCAAGTTACAGGACCTTTGCATTAAATTCCGGTCAAAAACTCAAATTACATACACTAGTTGTCGTCTACCAATTTTTCCAACCGAACCTGTTTACATGAAAATGATCTCCCTATATAGAAAGATAATTTCACCCTTGATGGATAGGGTCGAAATACTCCCTCCTAGAATCATGGATCCATTTTCTTTGAAAGAGAACAATAACTTAAACAAATTCACTAAAAATAGAAAACCCGACTTTGCCAAATCATAATCGTAACCGAAATATTATTTACAGTTTTTTATAATGATCAAAATTCAACCATATGGTTGTTATGAGTCATCATGTTCATTTTTGGACACTCTGTCGTTCCTGCACAACAAGTTTTCTACGCAACAGTAGCCTATAACAAAAATGCAGTGGAGTTCACAACAAATTAAGAAAATAGGAATTAAAGTTGACATTGCATCTCACTGATAAAACCCTATTTTTAGAAATTGAAAGAGTTTTTTGTAGGTAATATTGTTATAAACGAAAACCTCTCTCGGTTTCTTTAAATTCATCTCTAGCTGGTCGAAATACGTGTCACAAAAACATGCCCCGGACAGGAAATCATGAAAGATGAAAAATAGGGCTCAAAGATTCTTTCAAATGTCCTAATCCATGACACATTTTGAAAATCTGAGAGAGGTTTTTATTATCTAGCTTGTCCTTGACAAAAAAATCTTAGGTATTTTCAAAATTCCTCTCCAGTTTGTCAGAAATTGATCTTGAAGTTGACCACTAAACCAGTCATTTTCACAGTGCAACCTGTAGCCTGTGCGCAAGAAAATCCACTGTGCGATGAAATCCATTGCACGATGACATCCTCTGCATGAAAAAATCCTATGTGCGACAGCATCCTATGAGCGATATCCCACTATGCGATGAAATCCACTGCGCGACCAAATCCATTGCGCGACCAAATCCATTGTGCGACCAAATCCACTGCGCGATGAAAAACCACTGCCCGATGGAAATCCACTGTGTGATGAAATCCACTGCGTGACAAAAATTCACTGCGTGATAGAATCCTTTGCATGGTGAAGTGCTCTGCGTAGCACGTAGAAAATTTTTCAGCACACAGTTACAAATGGAAATGGAACAGATAAATTATAAGCTTCCTTTTGAAACTGACCCTTGGAGAGGTTAGATGATGCTACTCATAAAAACAATATGGGTGCTAACATGCATGAATTTGCAAAATTGTTGAAAAATATCTAACCTTAGCCATGAAAATCATGGTACTAACAGTTCGCTCCAACAGGGATTCTATCCTCCCTGTGAGGTAGCAAAGAATGATAGAACATGTGCCAATCCATTGGGCTTTTCCCAAACTCAACTTTCCAACTGTAACTTGTAGCCTACATCCATTGAAACCCAAAACTGTATATGCTCCAAACTGAAATATGAAACTAAGATGAAAATGAAAACTGCAGATTGCTAAAAGAAATGCTCGTAGTACAGAGCTTATTCGCACTCCTACCTACCCTAACTGTTGAAAAATATGTCAATCAAGTGAAGTCAAAATTCCAATGCAACCATGCATGCATTTTATCCACTTTTTTCTTTCTTTGCACATTCTTGATCAAAAGCTTGTTTACTCATAAGTCATTTAAAAATTTATCTATAAATTCAAATCTCAAAAAATCAAAAACATTGAGACTATTTGCTGCCTCCAACAAAACTGCAAATGTATCCTCCAACAAAACTGCAAATGGATCCTCCAGAACGTGCATAAAGCAACAATCATGTTTCACACCTTCCACTACATCCTTGTTTTCATGTAATTCAACCTATTGATTACCACAAAAGGCTGGAAAATATGTTGAGACTGCTGGAAATAACAATCTTCTAGATAAGAAGATAGTGTTGGCTGAAATGAAACCCCTACTGACAAGCAATCCATATCTAACATTGACGTTGATTGACCATCATATTTATTTCCAGGCTGATAGTTGATTACAGGATGCAAATCTGAATTGAAATACCCTTCCATGTAATCAACAACATGGTCATTAAAGGTATGAGAAGGTTATTGGTCCTCTTCACAGATAGCAATTTTCTCATGTAAAACAATGTCATTGTGAATGCAATTAGACTTCACTATTTCCTCTGTTATCTCATGATTTACTTTTGACAATTCAAAGGAAGAAAAACATAATGGAAGACTATTTTCATTTTCAAGTCCACTGCTTTCTTCATATTCAACATCATGTCTGTAGGATTTCTTATTTTAAACATTATAAACATTTTTCTTGAGCAATTCGAAAGATGCAAAACATAATGGGAAAGTTCTTTCATCCAATTCAAAACTTTCTTCATTTTCTTCACTGTTGTCATATGCACATTTTTCAATTTCTTTCGATTTACGAACACACTCATTTTCATATTCATCTTCGACTAATGGTTGTAATTTTGAACTGATAAAAACTTCCATATAACAAGCAACAGGTTCATTAAACACATGAGAAGACTGTTGCAATTTCTTGTCAATTGTTTCCCATGAATCAGTGTGATTTTGCATCAGCACACATTCCTCTTCCTCGGTGATGATCTTTAAATTTTCTTTCAACAATTTAAATGAAGAAAAGCATAAAGGTAAAGAATTTCCTTCAGCTGATTCAGTACTTTCTTCATATTCTTCTTTGTAACTATGATATGTAGGCTGATTGATCTCATTACACTTTTGAAAATGAACATTTTCTGATAGAGAACATGCAACTGTTTGTTCTAAGAATTCAACATCATAGTCATCATCATATTCATAATATAAATACAAATCAACAACATTTGCAATGTCATGTAATATGAAAAAACTTGGGACATCAAACTGCTCTTCAACAAGCTGATTTGCAAATTCATTTTCTTGACTATCTACAAATGAATACATAAAACAGTCGACCCCATGATTAGCATGGGATGGATCAGAAGCTAAATTAGCACCATATTTTTCAATAAGTGGAATATAATCCTTTTCAAAATCATCATCATTTAAAGCTTCAAGAGGACATATGAAATTATTAACCCTCTTCTCAAGATTCAAATCAACTATTCTTTGTTCATATTCATTGTCATGTTCTTTAGCATATGACTCCTCATTTCGAATCTGTTTACATGCTCAAATATTTTCTTCAAATTCCTGAGCATTGTTGAACATTTGTTGCAAAGACATATACTTCCTGTCCATCAAAAGAAAAGATAATTATGATTGAACGGTTGTTACATAATGGAGCATGGCAGCAACTTCAGGAGGTTGGATTTCTTTAGGTAGTTTATAATAAAGACTAGCAAACCTCCTATTGAAATTTGAGATGCTTTCATATTTCACTCTTCTCATGGCATAAAAATATGAAAGGAGTATATCCCGTGACTTTCTCTCACCCCAAAATCTATGGAAAGCTTCCCTCAATTCATCCTACGAGCCAATCGACTGAGGCTGCAAATGTGTGAACCATGCTTTGGCATCTCCTTGTAAGGACTGAGAAAGGGCCCTCATAGACACATCATCATGTTCGATCTCAAAAATCTCTATGAAATGCTCAAATTCCTAAATATGTTTTTCAGCTGACTTTCTATCAAGTTCTCCATTGAACCGAGGAAGGTACTTATAATGTTTTAGAGGAAAGTCATGAAGGATGAAAGGAAATTTAAGAGGGTTGTATCTTTCTTGAATCTTGGAGGGTGTATGATTAAGAACAAAAGGTACAATATCAACTTTGGTTTCATTAAGATCACAAGAATGATCATGAACATCATATGGCTCAGAGGAAGGAGGTTGGTGAATATTGGTTATACAAGAAGGAGGTATACCTACATTTTTCCATGGGGGATATACAAGGGTATATTTTTGGGCTTCATTTGAATGCAGTAAGTGAAGAAATATTCTTTTAAAAAGATTAGGAAAGGACAAGAAGATATTGATCAAATAGAAAAATACTTCTTGAACTAAAATTGAGCTCGACTACCTTATTTCTCCATACTGCTCTTCCATATCTCTGTCAACAGATCTCATTCTCCAATGGATTCTTTGAATCGCATTTGAAGATTGATTGGAGTCACCATGAAAAATTTATCTCTGTATTATTCTGCCAGTGGAATCACCTTCAACTGATTTTTTGATGTGTGGAGTTGCCAGAGAAGAAAGATAGCCAATATGTGCCTAAGTGTCTTCTACTCTCAGACCTTAGAACTAAAACAATGTCATTCTTCCCTGGGAAAATTTATTCAATTCCATCACCGACAATGACGCCACAATGTTATCACTCCGTAAATATGTTCAATTGATAAATAGACAATGAAGTTAACATTTTCAACCAACTTTGAGACCCAAAACTAGCCTTTCATATCTGGAGAGGGATCTCTTGGAAATGGCGGAGTCTCCACACAAGATATGACTTTGAAAACAATGGCTAGATTTAACACCTATGATATAGTGGGTTATGGTTATATTGTCACAAGAAAGTAATACTTGGGCTATGGAGTCGATCTGAGGAAAAGATGGGGAGAAATGACTCATTGAATGAACTTGAGAGGATAAGGCTAGGCGAGCAACAATATTCAGTGTAAAACCGTAATGTGAGGTGGGATAAAAACACATGAAGTAACTTGGAGCACCGTTGCGGGTGAATTCAGAGTTAACATTTAGAAGAAAGCATTTTGTCTAAGTGGCGTGAACAAGGGGTGCTACGCAGCGAATCCACAGGCTCAAAAATTCATTTTGAATTAGATAGAAAAATATATGAATAAAATATGATAGGAAGCACAAACGTAAAGAGAGGAACACCATACATCCAACTGATACAACTATAATATTTTCATCAAGTTACAAGACCTTTGCATTAAATTTTGGTCAAAAACTCAAATTACATACAATAGTTGTTGTCTACCAACTTTTCCAACCAACCTTGTTTACATGAAAATGATCCCCATATATAGAAATATAATGTCACCCTTGGCTTCTAGGGTTGAACTACGCCCTCTTAGAATCATGGATCCATTTTCTTTGAAAGAGAACAATAACTTCAATGGATTCACTAAAAATAGAAAACCTGACTTTTCCAACTCATAATCGTAACCGAAATATTCTTTGCATTAGTTGATCATGATAAAAATTTGAATATATGGTTGTGATTTGTCATCATGTGCATTTTTGGACACTATGTCATCCCTGCACAACAAGTCTTCTATGCAACAGTAACCTACAACAAAAACACAACAGAATGCACAACAAACTGAGAAAATAAGCATTAACGATGACATCGTATCTCACTGATAAAAAACTATTTTTATAAAATGAGAGAGTTTTTTTTAGTTAATATCATTATAAATAAAAACCTCTCTCAGTTTCTTTAAATTCATCTCCAGTTGGTCGGAATACATGTCGCAAAACCATGTCTCGGACATGAAATCATGAAAGCTAAAAAATATGTCTAAAATATTCCTTCGAATATCCAAATCAATGACACATTTTGAAGATATGAGAGAGGTTTTTATTATTTGGTTTGTCCTCAACAAAAAACTCTCAGGTACTTTAAAAAATTCTCTATAGTTGGTAAAAAATTGATCTTGAAGTTGACCACTAAACTAGTCATTTTCGCAGTGCAACCTGTAGCCTGTGTGCAAGAAAATCCACTGTACGATGACATCCTCTGATCGAAAAAATCCTATGCATGACATAATCCCATGCACGACAACCCACTAGACAATGAAATCCACTATGCGATGAAATCCACTGCACGATGAAATCCACTGCACGATGAAAAACCATTGTGCGACGAAAATCCATTGCGCGACAAAATCCACTATGTGATGAAAATCCACTACGCGACATAATCCTTTGTGCGGTGAAGCGCTCTAGGAAGCTCGTATAAAATTTTTCATCACGTAGTTGCAAATGGAAATGGAACAAATAAATGATAAGCTTCCTTTTGAGACTGACCCTTGAATATGTTTGATGATGCTAGTCATAAAAACAATATGGGTGCTAAAATGCATGACTTTGAAAAATTGTTGACAAACCTCTAACCTCAGCCATAAAAATCATGGTGATAACATAGGTAATAAGTGATAGATCCTTTCCTTTTGGATAACATAATCCAAACTCTTTTGTTCTTTTGAGATATCCGAAAATCCTCTTCATTGTTAATACATGTGATTCCTTTGGTGTTGCTTGAAATTGTGCCACCTGTCCAACTTCCAACATTACATCTGGTCTAGATGTTGTTAGATATAGTAATATACCAATCATTTACCTATATTGCCTCTCGTTTGTAGACTTTTTTTGGGCTCTAAATATTTCCTTAAAACAACCTCTATGCATCAGCCGAAGGTAGGTGCTGGCACACGCATTTTACTTGTTGCCTACGTAGGTTCTTACCTTTCATTTTCAATACCCAACCTTTAGAGATGAAACACCTGTAAAGGAACAACAATCATAAATGGAACGACAATCATTACAGTGCGCCAATTTAATGTGGATTTAATTTCATTGTAGTATTTGTCTAACTATTTAATTTGTCAACCTGGGGTTCGTAAACTAACGAAGCACACGCAAATTATATGAAAGATTGAAGTGGAACTAATCTAATATAATGTTTAAGATATGACTGAAATTGAATCATTAATCTAATGCAAGAAATTGAAACACACGACTAGAATTGAATCATTAATATAATGCAGGAAATTGAAACACACGTCTGAAATGAAATTGTGTAAATGAAATTAATCTAGGAATGGAAAATTGCGTAAATAAAATTAATCTAGGAAAGGAAAGTTGCATAAATGAAATTAATATAGGAATGGAAAATTGCGGAAATGAAATTAATCTAGGAATGGGAAATTGCATAAATAAAATTAATCTAAGAATGAAGAACTACATGAAGGAAGAGCAGATACAACATGTGAAGAGTTGAATGGCACAACAACATATGAGAGCACACACCAATGAAGCAATCTTATATTACAATAATCAAGTCAATCTTCATAAAAGAATAATGAACAAATGGAAACCAAAACTATGAATCAAAGCTAAGAATCCCTTTCTCTTTCAAATCCTAAGGACTACTACTAAATGACTATCAAATTATTACTCATTGATTACTACCCCCTCATGAAGAGAGACCACTCTCTTTTATACATGAGAGCCTTGAAGATAAGATAACCATGTCCTAATTATAGATCCACTATTCTCTCAACCATTTTCCATTATTACAAAATATAATCCCTTCAAATCGTCACACATATATCTCATATATCTTGGATAAGATATTCCAACCAAATCTCTATGATCTTCTCCTTGGAATGGGCTTGAATTATCTCCTCGAATCTTGAAATGGTGGAGGAAGTATTCAACAAGTCATTTTGAATTAATCCTTCTCATATTCCTACACATTAAAAAGCTCCAAGATATATATGAAAACATGTCGATTTTCTAACATTTAATCACAAATTCTCTTTTAATACTAAAATGAATAAAGTGGAAAATAATAAGGTGAAACCCAAATGTATTTATGAAGATGATGTCGTGAAAGGTTAATGGGGCGATGAAATGTGGAGAATGATGAAGGGAAAGGTGGATGAAAATAGGACATTTATGAGCCCAAACATACCCCCCAACTTAACTTGTTGCATGTCCTCATGCAACCATGCATGGATATTCTCAAGAAATTTTGGCATCTGAATGTTGGCTTTGAGTGATGATAATGAATGTTTCGAGGATGGGGTTTACATGAGTAACAATTGACATTTTCTTATGGTTGGTTCTTGTGTGACAACCATGAATATAAAGAATGTTGGTTCTTGTGTTAACAACATTCATTTCATTATTTGTTCTCTTGTTGTTATGATAATAATTTGCCCATATTCTTACTAGAAAATATATGCTATCAATGTGCATAAGAAAACATCACTGAGTATAAGAAAGCCCTTTTTTTATATTTGTCAATCATGCTAATATGTATATCAATGCTTATAAGGCGAAGCGCAACAGAGTATCGTTGGAAAATAAATGTTCATAAATGGTAAATGAGATGAAAAATGGAATGATGGTAGTGGAAAAATGGAGTGATGATAGTTAATAAAGTCCCCTACCCCCCAAATGAACTGATTGGATGTCCTCATGCAATGTGGAATAAGTCATAGAAGTGAAAAGGAAAGGAAACTTGGTGAGGGAATTTTCCAAATTATTCATTGCTAGCAGTTGAGGAATTACATGATGAAATTTTAGAAAATAAAATACCTCCAATTACCCAAAATGTTGATAAAATATGCAATAGGAATATGGTTGATGCAGCTACTGGGCCATGGAATATGTCACTGCTGCAGGGTCATGTGAAAAGTGATTGATCTTATAGCTGAGACTGTTGTCTGTTGGATCAGAGAATGTGAAGTGGAGGAATCTGAACTGTTGTTGAATGAATCATGGAAAAGAGGAAGTACGAAATTGGAACTATAGCACTCTCAAATAATTGAAGTCATGCTGTTGTAACTGCCAAGGAAGTCAAGAAAAAATGTATAGTTTTCACTCGCTTCTAAACCCGGTGGTACAATTCTAATCATGTGAATGAATGTGTCGATGTCAAGCATGAAAATAAGTCATTGGATTACTGACCATTGATGAATATCGTTAACCAATGCGAGGCAAACTCACTATTTATGTAAATGAGTGCCAAGGTACCTGAGTACATATTGCGAAGTGCGAATGAATGAGATGATGTCGAGCCACTTGCAAGATCTGACGATCAAAGGACTTTGATGTATTCCCATGATTTTTAGTGAGAGAACTTGCCATTAAGGCATGTAAGCCTCCAGGTACTCAAAATGGACTCTTGTCTATATCCTAGATAAGGTGTTGAAGTCGATGGGGCAAGACTTGTTGAAAGGTGGGCCTTAAGGAATCCCACATTAGTCAACGTGAGTTTGTAAAAATATTGGTAGGACTATAAATGAAAATATCTCAGTAGCAACAATGTTTATGGTAAGATAATGTAGTTATGGAATGGGAGTTAGATAGTTTTAGTGACAAGGAAAAATGAGCAGGAAAACATAAAGAGATGTATGCGACTCAGAAAGATAGGCGTGTGCGAATTCATGAAGGATAATTCAATGGAAGATGGGATTCAACACAGGGATGACCAATCTACTTTGAAGGATAAATGGGGTAGAACATTCATGACGCCAATGGGTTTACGAAAAGGTTTTTGTGTAACAACAAATGTCATGATGTTTATGATGAGCAACAACTCCTTCAAGTAGTCAACAAAGCATGCTTTTTTTGGAATTTTTTTTATGATTCTTGAAAGTCACTTTTGGAAGAAGTTTGATCGTCTTTGAACCTGTAAAATGTTAGCACTAATTTGCAGCAAATAGTGTGAGAATATCAAAAACATAAAGTGTTTAAATTAATACTAATGCTATCAACTAAATGAAAAATAAATAAAATGTGTTTTTACCGGTTGGTGATAGTGCATTTTTGACAATCCTCTTTGTGAATACCTATTGAAGTGACTTCACAATAATTTTAGCATCAAAAGATAAAAATTATGATTCCAATGATGTTTTCAAGAAATGTGAAAATCCATTTGCAAATTTTTTTTTTAGAATATTTGATTTGTTTACAGAAAACATTATTGGCACTATCGCTTGTATGCAATTGTACATGCATCCAAATGTGTTCTTTGTGGATGCTTGCACTTAAAGATTTTATGAAAAAACTTTTATCATCATGATCTGAGTAGATACCACTACCTGTTCGACCACATACAACATGAAGTAAAACCATAACTAAAACAAATAACACAAACTTCTTTATCCATACATTTTTTATTTTCATAATATTTTTTCTTTGTATGGTTTTATTTATTCATCTATTTTTTATTGTTTTTCTTAATAAAATAAATGAAAATTTTTTATTTTTTTATTTTTTATGGTTTCATAGTTTTTATTTTATTTTTGTTTTACATATCAAAGAAAAATGAAAAAAAATAAAAATAGAAATAATACTAATGGAAGAATGGAAAACAAAGAACCCAAAATTAAAATCGTCCTTCTCGCATGAAATCAACATTATAGGCATATAATTTTCGTTCTCAAGGATTGTAAAACTAGGTGTGACTCCAACAATAACCGAGTTCCAATAGAACGCATAACTAACAGATCATTACCAAATCATTAAATCATTGAAAACATAGCATAAAGAGTGGCATGGATGGGGTTTGACCCCATAACCTCCACCCATAAAATTGGATCTCCCAGCCGAGTTCTATTACTGTGATATGAATTGCATTCAAAATTTTTTATTATTGTTTTTGTTGCAGACTGCTACAGGGGTGTATTTGCAGGGTGTAACAGCGAATGCCAAATGCAAGTTTCTCACAAACGGAGAATTGGGTTGAGCTAAAATTTTTCATTCAGGTTCCCATGGTCCAAATTCTTCTACATGCCGAAAATCAACAATACCGACATCATGGTTTTTTAGAAAACTAAAAAATGGTTGAAGGTGACAATATTGATTTTCTCAAAAACTGTGTACTAAGTTGTCCTGAAACTTACTGGGTTTTTTTATCATAACATAATGCACTTCCTGTCCAAAAATCATAAGAACTCAGATCCCCGTTTGTGAGATATCTTCAGTTCAACTTATCCATTTTTTATTTTGTTTTTTATTTTTTTTTGTTTTTTCTGTATATTTTGTTTTAAATAAAACTAGAAATTTTATTAGCATTTGAGACAAATCAAATTGAATAAAATTCTTTTAGAAAATGGAGACAAATTAATTTTGAAAATTGAACACAAAAATTGATTAAAACATTTTTTTTTTTTTTTTCAGATCTTCAATAGTACCAAAACATTCCTCAAAACATCTCATAGCCATTCCTTTGATTTCTACTTTCTGATCTTCCAGATCGTAACAAGACACATGAAGAGAGAATACTTATTCGAAACAAATAAAAAACTTGAAAACAAAATCCTACCTACTCTATGCTAATTAGATTTAACAATTAGTTATGTGTAATTAAACTTCCACTAAAGCCATTCACGTAATAGTGGTAAGAATATGTTATCTTTCAATTTCACAAACGAAAATCGAAAATATATATGAACGTGCAAAATTAGTTGTTGAAACTGTGAATTAGAGAAATAAAAATAAAAACTAAATGTATCTAACCTAGTAATCGCTTGAAACCATCATTCGATCAAACTTTCGTAGGCATGTTGTTCCTCGCTCAGATCATGTTGTAACTCCTCTTCATCTTCTTCGATATCCTTTTTGATCAATTCTTTGTAATTGGATGTATACGATTCTTTAGATATTGGATCTTCAATTGTTTATGGAGGAGTATTTGAATATTTGATCCTTGTCAAGATCTCCTCTTCCATGGAAGAGGAAACTTTGATATCTTCCAAGATCTAAGTGAGCAGTTCCAAGCTAACATTCATTGTTAAACCATGTTAAAAAG
>JASDQU010508759.1:86003-105738 GCA_032191745.1 Picea mariana | reverse complement strand
CTCACAAGATTCTATGACCCCTTACCAACAAGTCTATATCACACTTGCATGAATTAAACACTCTTTCATAAATTGAAATTTGTATAAATTGAAACTACTCTTGCGGAAATTGAAACTTGCAAAAATTGAAACTACTTTTACCTAGTTGGTAGGGAGAACACGAGGAGTCTCCTCTCACGAGCTTCTATGACTTCTTACCAACACATCTAGGTCACAATTGCATGAATTTAAATGAAAAATAAACTAATACCTCAATCCATCATGCTTCCCCAACAACGACACAAAAATGTTGGGCTCTAACTATGTCCTAAAAACAACTTCAATGCACCAGCTGAAGGTAGGCACTGGCACAAGCATTTTACTTGTTGCCTACGTAGGATCTAACATTTCATTCTCAATACCCAGCCTTTAGAGATGAAACACCTGTAAAGGAACAACAATCGTAAAGGGAATGACAGTCATTACATTGGGCTGAACTAATGTGGAATTAATTGCATTGTAGTATTTTCCCAACTATTTAATTTGTCAACCCGGGGTTCATAAAATGATGAAGAACATGCAAAGTATATGCATTATTGAAGTGGAACTAATCTAATCTAATGTTTAAGCTACGAATGAAATTGAATATTAATCTAATGTAGGAAATTGAAACACACGATTGAAATTGAATCATTAATCTAATGCAAGAAATTGAAACACACGACTGAAATGAAATTGCGTAAATGAAATTAATCTAAGAATGGAGAACTACATGAAGGAGGAGCATATACAACATGTGAAGAGTTGAATGGCACAGCAACATATGAGATCACACACCAATGAAGCAATCTTATATTACAATAATCAAATCAATCTTCATAAAAGAATAATGAACACATGGAAACCAAAACTATGAATCAAAGCTAAGAATCCCTTTCTCTTTCAAATCTTAAGGACTACTACTAAATGACTATCAAATTATTACTCACTCACTACTACTAAATGATTACTACCCCCTCATGAAGAGAGAGAACTCTCTTTTATACATGAAATCCTTGAAGATAATATAACCATCTCATAATTACAGATCCACTATTCTCTCAAATATTTTCCATTATTACAAAATATAATCCCTTCAAATCCTCACACATATATCTCATATCTCTTCGATAAGATATTCCATCCAAATCTCCATGATCTTCTCCTTGGAATGGGCTTATCTCCTAAAATCTTGAAATGGTGGAGGAAGTATTCGAGAATTCCTTTTGAATCAATCCTTCTCATATTCCTACACATTACAAAGCTCACACATTTTTGAGATATATATGAAAACATGTCGATTTTCTAACATTTAATCACAAATTCTCTTTTAATACTAAAATGAATAAAGTGTAAAATAATAAGGTGAAACCCAAATGTATTTATGAAAATGATGTCATGAAAGGTAAATGGGGTCATGAAATATGGAGAATGATGAAGGGAAAGGTGGATGAAAATAAGACATTTATAAGCACCAACAACTTTGAATCATCATCTTAGTTCAACTTGCAATTGGTTTGCATAGGAGTGGTAACTAGTTTGCAATATTCCATTCCGAACCTCTTTAGCATTTCTATGATATACATAGTTTGAGAAATAAAAATTCCTTGGTTTCTTTGACATATCTGAAGACCCAAAAAGAAGGATAGTTCTCCAAGTAATGAAATTTCAAATTCATTTTGCATATCCTTTGCAAATTTATGGCTTAACCTGTCATCATTACTTCCAAAAATAATATCATCAACATAAACATCAATTAATAAAAGATTATCTTGAGTTACCTTGATGTAGAGGTTTTGTATGTACTTCCTTTTCCAAACCCTTCCTGTTGTGGATATTTATCTAGTCTAGAGTACCATGCTCTAAGATCTTGTTTTAGACCATACAAGGCCTTCTTCAATTTGCACACGTAATTTGCATTCTCTGACAACTAAAATCCTTCTGGTTGTTCGATGTAGACTTCTTCTTAAAGTTCCCCATTAAAAAAAGTTTATTTCATGCCCATCTGATACACTTTAATATTCTTGGAGCATGCATAAGCTAAGAGAAATTAGATTGCTTCCATTCTGAAAACTGGGGAAAATGTCTCTTCAAAGTCGATTCTTTCAACCTCTGTGTATCCTTTACATACCAATCTAGCTTTGTTCCTTGTAACATGTCCATGTTCATTCAATTTATTTCTGAAAACTGACTTTGTTCCAATCACATTCTTATTAATTGGTCTTGGAACCAATTCCCAAGTGTCATTCTTCTCTATTTGATCCAATTCTTCATCCATGGCCTTATTCCAGAATTCATCCTTGTTGGCCTCTCCAAAATTTTTTGCTTCAATCGCAGATAAGTGTGCTAGGTGCATTTATTCTGGTGAACAGATTCTTCTTCTAGTCTCAACTCCTGCATCCTTGTTTCTGATAATCTGATATAAGGGATGATTATTTTGTACTCATTTTCTAGGTGTCTTTGGAGGCAGTTGGTAAACTTGATCTTCTACTTATGTCTGATCTTATTCATATTCCTCTTCTACTTCTTCATATTTTGATTCTTCTTCGTAAAGTTGTTCCACTGATTCCTTTTCTTTTTCCTTTGATTCTCATCCACCTATTTCATGAATTGTTACATTGATGCTTTCCACAACTTTATTGAATCTCAGATTGTAACACTCGTATGCTTTCCTTGTACTTGAGTAACCAATAAGTAATCCTTTGTCCATACAAAAGACAAACTTTCCCATTCTTCCATCTTCTCTTTTGATGTAGCATTTTCTTCCAAATACTCTGAAGTGCTTCACAGTTGTTGGTCTTCCTTTCCATAGCTCGTAGGGAGTTTTTTCGTTGTTGTTTATGAGCATTACTATGTTTTGAATGTGAAATTTTGTATGCACTACATGTGTCCAAAAAATATCTGTCAATTTGGAATCCATTATCATTGTTCGAGCCATTTCCTTTGTAATTAACATCTATAATGTTCCTTTTTCTCTGAACCACTCTTTGAACCAATCTATGAATCCATGCTCTCATCTACTTTCATATATCTATCCAAACATGCTAAGTGTTCTTACAAATCCATATATATCCATGGTGTCCAAGAATCTACTGCACAATTCTCCATAATGCTGACTCATTTATTACTATACTATCGTGAATTCTTCACTACTACAACTGATTAATACATCAAACTGTACTTTTGCTAACTGCTCTAGATCTGTCTAGTCAAAATCTGCAATATGCTTGAAGGATGGTTCTTTGGTCTGTGAAATATATTGCATAGACTCTCGCTGTCTAATACTCATGTTACCTGGGAGTCTCTAAGCCAGATGGCTCAAAACAATTCCTTCTCTGATGTGTATTCATCATCATCTTCATTGGTAGATTCATCATCTCTCTGAGCTCTAACTTCTTTCTTTCTATCTGTGGATTCATCTTTCACTACAATGCCTGAAAGTAAAATCTCTTGAACCTGTTCCTTATTTTCCTGTCCTTCTTTTCTTTCAGTTGAACCTATCTATATTTGAGATCTTTCTTTTTCTCTGTAGAATTTTCTTCATCTCGTTTTATTTCAAATCTTGCAATCTCTCAGACTTGGTCTTTGTTGACCTGTTCTTCATGTTTTCTTATCCATACTTTCTTATATCTGATATCAGTTTTATCTTTCATGGAAGTATCGATCATGCTTCTAAAATCACTAGCTATGTGTCCATAGTTATGACATTTGTAACATTCAATGTTATGTGGGGCCACATAGGCATTTCTTGCCTAAACATTTCATTTATAATCCCTGCAATCTGCAACCTTATGTCCAAAATCGGTACAATAAAAATAACGACCATAAAATACATGTGCATACCTAGGAGTGAATGATCTTCTTTGTGGTGCATTTCTTCTGAATTTCTGCCTTGACTGATCATGATCATGATTGAATATTATTTGTGGCTTGAAGATTGATGGTCTTATTCAATATGTATCTTCAATATTTTTCTTAGATTCTGGTTGACCATGATTCATTCCTCTGATTACTTCTTCATAACTCTTTTGATTTTCTTCATTCTTCTTTTCTAGCAACCTAGAGTGCTTCTCATCATTCTCTATGATTGATGTGGATGTTTTTGTCTCTTCAATTTTCTTGTTGAGATTGACAATTTTACTTCTGAATGTGACACCTTCTTCTTCTTTCTTTATTATCTGAGACTTCATGAATTCTTATGTTCTTTTCGCTTCTTCAAGATGGATTTTTAATGTTATTATTTCTTCTTCAAGTCCTTTCTCTTCTTGACAAAAATCTGCCTCAAGATGGTTTAGATCGTTAGTTCTTTCCTTAAGATGATATGTCAATATCTTCTCTCTCATTTATGCTTATTCCTTTTGTGCTTTTATGTTGGCTTCCAAATACTACTTTTGATATTCAAGATTTTCTTCGATCTTTCTGGATTGTTCTAGCTAAGTTCTTAAGTTCTCGATGACCTATTGGGCTTCTTCAAAAATGTGAACACTTTTATTTTGTTTCATCAATTCTTTATTGAGTGACTTGTTTTCTTCTCTTTATTTTCTGAGTTCATCTAAAGCACTAATCAATTCTGATTCATAATCGTCTTATTTTTCAATTAGTTTTTCTGTCTCACTTCCTTCATGGAATTCTATTTCAAGATGTCTGCATTTTTCACAATTAAATAAAAATAACATACCTTTGTGCATTATGTACTCTTCATCTTCTGAATTTGTTTGACATGGTGAACATATTTCTTCTTGATTTGTACCTTCATCTTCTTTCACATTTTATGAATTTGCGATGGTTGAAGAATATATGTCATGTAACTTATCCCAAAGTTCTTTGGCTAATGAACATTTACCAACCTTCTCTCTTACCAAATTAGGTAATCCTTACCAGATGAAATCCATTAGTATTTTGTTATTCTTCTTCAATTCTTTCATGGTTGCAGTCTTTTCCCTTTTTGACCTATCATATCCTGTAACAACTGGTAGCCAAATATCATGTCCATGTGCCTTTAAAAATATATTTGTTCTTTTTCTCCATATCTCATACTTTAACCCATTCTGACCATTCAACAATGGTACTCCATTCTAAAAATAATTCATGATCTCCTTCCAATGGTTAAAATGATTTTTGAACGAACCTTCTCTGATACCAATTGTTGAATTACTGAGAGGGGGGGTGAATTAGTAATAGAGAAATAATATCCTTTTTAACCATAAAATTCAAGTGTTATATCAATGTATCATTATCATCCAATAGTTGCAGAGTAAAAAAACAATGGACAAATGAGAAATCATACACATACATAGTACACCAATGTTTTTACATGGAAACCCAAATCGAGAGAAAAGAACATAATGTTTTTTCTTATATGTCTTTAAGAAGTACATTCATTGGAAGCACCAAATTCCTTTGTTTTCCAGCTGCAACTGGAAGGAGGCTCCAACCCCATAGTTTCTCAGGCTACAACCTGAGGGAAGATCGACCTCCCTAATTCCTCAGATACAACCAGAAGGAGGCTACAACCCCCTATGTTCTTCGGCTACAACCAAAAGGTGGATACAACAATCTGTACTTGTCTCGTCCAATCGCCATGTCATAGAAGTAGAAAGATGGAACCACTGTCACACTGTCACTATGAGATATACTGTTGTAAAGTTGTACCAATAACCCTGCACCAAACAACTCCTAACAACTTGTACAAAACAAACTATAATCAACCTGTACCATAAGCAAGTGCCTCAATCATGCACCAACACCTAACTCAACCTATACAATCAACGAGTGCATAAACCATGCACCAAATATGTACCAATCATGCATCAAATACACATAGACTATGACTCATCAATATGTACCAATTTCATCAACTATAAACCTAATGTATGTGCCAACTCATCAACTACTTGTCTCAACCATGTACCCAACATGTACCTCAACCAAAATCCCTCTTTAATTTCATCGTCCAAATATGATTTATAACTGTGTAATAGACCTGGTTTATATGATCACATACCTGGAAACCTTCCTTAACTTTAAGAAAAAGAGACTAACATTTTCATTAAACTTTATTTTAGTCTCACATGACTAATTTTGTATTAGTCAACAAACCTAACTTGAAATAATCATAACTATGTACCTATAATGAATAACCATCTAAAAATACTACACAATGTTCTTCAATGTCTTTTATGCAATTTCCCTAGGTTTCACTACTTATAACCTCTCAGAAAATGAGTTATAGAAAAAATGACATACCTTGTTGAATTTTGGCTTATTCTAGAGAGAGAAATTGTAGAGAGTTCCACGAATGGAGTATTTTTTGTATAGATATCAAAATGGTACCCATAATACAAAATACTTTACTATAACCAATGCATTTGGTCTTACTGAATTTGCATCTGTTATGAAGAAGTTATGACGTTTTCACATGAAACCACATTTTAGTCTAGTTTCAAGACTAGCCACAAACCCTATTTTCCATGGAGTGTAACTCAAAAAATACAACAACCCATAAGATGAAATGTTTATCACAGCTACTTGGATATGTTTCCTCAATGACCTCTAGATTTCGCACTTTGAATCATTCTAGAAAAAACGTTATTGCAAAAATGGTCATATGACTTGTAAATAACATACCTTAGAAAGCTTCATCAAAAGAATTTATCCTCCCTTGAATTTCGGCCTTCTTTACTTCACCTTCCCTATGAAACTCTCCTTAGATATCCTTTGGTTACCTCAGTCACTTGTATATATTCAATATTCTCAAGTGTCATTAAAATGAAAAACCTTGCCTCTTGTTTATACTTTTATGTAGCTTCCTTAAGGGGTTACCTTTTAACCATCTCGAACCGCTTTCCTTATTTTAGGGCTAACCCACTTGTAACCACTTGTCCACTTAGTAATTTATCGATTAACTTTATTATTCAAATAATTTTTTTGTATCCACTTTGACTTATAGTAAACTCATCACTTCACTTTATTATTTAAATAATTTCTTCTTTTCAACCACTTTGACTACTTTGAGATTTTGGGGCTTCTAGCTGACTCATGAGGGTTCTCCAACTTTACATGGCCATAAATCTCTAATGGTGAGGAGTTATGTGATGTTCCACATACCAATGGAAATGGAATCACATGTACGATCGATATAAAATATTCTTACCTTCAAATATATTAAAAATCATACCATTATACATAAAAAAAACTTGGGCCCATTACTCAAACCTTTGTGCTACCGAAATTTGCTACCAGACTTTCTTCAAGGGTTGACATCAATGAAAACTAACCCAAATAATTAACATAAATCAACGAATAATAATATAAATCCACATAAACATAGTATACTATAATATACATGGAAACATAAATGGGATAAAGCCAGATAATTCTTTTCTTATATATAAAAAGAATACATTCATTGGAAGCACCCACTTCTGAATTATCCAGCTGCAAATGGAACGAGGCTACGACCCCCTATTTATAGGATCCAACCTGAAGGAAGCTAAAAATACATAAATTATATGGCTCCAACAAGAAGGAGTTTACAACCCCCCGATTCTCAGGCTCTAACATGAAGGAAGCTCCAACTCCCTATGTTCTCCAACACCAACTAAAAGGAGGATACAACCCCCTTTCCTTTACCCATCCTTCCGCCCTGAAATATAAGTGTAGACCAATTATCACAAGAACAATCATTTCCGCTATCACTACCACTGTCACTTCCACTATCACTGCCATTGTCACTACCACTATCACTGTTACCGTCACAACCATTTTCATATCAACCTTTAACCTGTATCCACCTATTGTTATAGCAAGATTTGCCTCACCATTGCTATCTTGCACAGAGGGCCTTTTTCCATTTCCCTATGCAGACTTATCATCCCTTTTTGATGAATCTAGAGCTAAAAATATGTAGTTTTCCACATATACACTCCCTATCAGTTATACAAGATGTGTATACGCTTGTTGATCCACTAGAGCTCGCATATATCAGGATTTGTTCCAGAAAATACAAAATGAGGTTGGGTTTCCATGTCACAACAAAATATCTCTAATCCTTGGCCTTCCATATACCGGAAATGTTTTGAATCAACCCTTTAGTTGCATTCTGAAGTCTATAAGATAAAAATTTAGAGCTATGGAAAAGAGGAGAAAGCATTCAACTTTGAGAGAAAAGTTACTCTGGAGAAATTAATTCATATTGAGTCTACATCCCTTTGTCCCTCAAGTCTGAACACAATGTTCAGCCCCCAATATCTTTCCCTATTATTGAGAGGACCTCATTTCCTCTTTCCTATGAAATTGCCTTTGGTGGAGGATTGAAGTGGTGGAGACCCAGTTGGAAGGAACTTGGTTTCTTGGTTTCGAACCGTGCTGACACAGAAGTCTGTAATATTGTAGCTTATGTTGATCAAATATTAATATAAATAATCCTTTCCCATCCTATTGGTATCTTGCAAATATATGATTATTATCCATGGGTGTGTTTGTAATGTTTATTAATGGATTATGCCATATGATGTGATAACTCCTTTTATATCATCACTATGTACTTGCTCTGCTTGTTTTTTGATAACTTCTTGCAGGTATAAAGCTTTGGGTCAAAGTGCTCAACGGTGGAACATCATCAAACGTTGGATTGAGGTAGGCCTCTTTCTTATATTTCACATTGGTTTATATAGCATATGTTGGAATTGAGTTGATTTCTGAAGTCATACCTATCTGTTGTGGTTTACCCTTGGCCATAGAGAGTTTTTCCCTTGTAACAAAAATGGCAACTCCACTGGGGAGAGATCTTCTTTCTAAGGGTTGAAGTAGTTTTTCTTCTTAAATTGCTCCTTTTCCTTTACATTTCTTGTCATGTCACTGCTTGACAGATTTTGTTCACTCTGGGTCTAAGTTTTTAGCCTTTTTCCCCTGCCTGGCATTGTTTTAAAGCACATACGCCCTTTTTTCCTTGACAGTCATGCATACATGTTTGATGTCTCAACGCAAAAAGTGTATATACGCTCTTTTTTCCTGAACAGTCACGTATAACACTTCCCCTTGATTGTTTTCTTGGTTTAGTGGTTGTTGGGTGGGATTTGAATATTGCCGAGCCTTCTTAGGTCTCTATAGTGCTTATTGAGATTATATGGGATGAAAAGAAACCTGTTTGGAGTTGAATTTTTGGGCAGAGTCTTTCTCTTTGTTTTCCATTTTTGATTTGTCCTTCTTATCTGGGTTGCTTGCTTGGCTGCTTGGTATTCTTCTCGAGTTATTGCTTTTATACATAGTAGAATTTATATATCAGGTTGCTCATTAGTCCATGCATTTTGTTTTTAGTATATTGAAAATACAAAAAAATAGGCATTTTGCATTGGTTGGAATTTCCGTCTAGGAATCTTTATCATTAGCTTAGCACATTTAGTGAAAGATTGCATTTTAATTCTAAATTGAAGAGTTGAAATTGAAGACTGCACTATTCTTATTAGCATATCATTCATTGAAAAGTTAACTATAGACTTCGCATTATATCTGTATCTATTTTCTTGTAGAGTCATAATACCATGAGTTTCACTTCCATGCCTTTTTGAGTAACCACGACCAATAAAATTTACGCTTTAAACTAAAATTGATTAGTCATGATTTTATTTTTAGGGTCCACAAACTAGCCTAGGATTTAGTGTCTTGGAATAGGATCTTGTGAGTAAACTTATCCAAGGCAATTAAATCAACATATGTATCTGAGACAGGATTTGAGAATTCCATTGTATAATTGGTAATATCAGGAGGCTCCGCTCACACTGGAATTAATCATGAGGTCATGCCAAGTTATTTGAAGGGATAACCCCTGGATACTCACCTAGCGTCAGAGATATTTCTGTGGATTTATTCATATTCGGGGATCTTGCGAGTACCCATACCTCTGTGAGAGGTGGTGTTTCAAGGTTTTGGGCTTCACTACCCTTCTCATACAGTGATCCGGACTTACGACTACTCACTTGTGCATCGGTTATACAGTGGTTTATTAGTTGCTTGACTTAGGTATCTCATAGGTTACTTGTAGGGGTTATTCTGCTTGTATCCTGAGTCAAATAGGGGTCGAACAACACACATCCTTTATGGAGGATTACCTCTTTGGTGGGATTTGACTGACTGGTTGTTAAGCCTACGAGGGCCCTTATAACTGATTCTGTTACCTCCAAACTTTAGCGGGGAGTCTCAGGTTCCTCTTGGATGAGACATACCTTCTCTAGTGAGGGAGGCCACTCAACCTCTTTAGCCCATTTGCATGCATATTGGTTGTTTGACTCTTTGGTATGATCTTTGACTACTAGTCGACCTTAGGCATCTATTTTGGGTTTCATAATTATGGAAAGTGGAGTTTCTTTTTCTCCCTCGTTCAATGCTACCCACCCCATGATACCTACTAATTTCATGGGGACGGACCCTTCCATTTTTTACAATGGTATGAAAAACTACAATGCTCAGTCCGCACCTTGGGTCTCTATCCATTTATCAGTTGATATGCCTTCCCTCGTGCAACCCTCTCCTTGGCCCACATATATGAATCCTAGCATTGGACCCAGCAGCACCATGGCTCCAATGCCTACTACTTTGTTTGATATGAGTCATGTCCCCATGGGAGGTTGGAACCTTCCCCCCTATGGATCCAATACTAGCTATTCTCTTTCAGGAGCCAGTACCCAGATGGGTTCCTATCCCACTTATTACACCCCACCCATGTATCTTTCATCCACCATGTTAGTTCCTTTGAACACATTTTCCATGACAACTCCTCAATTACCACCAGGTATTTCATATGGAGACAATCAATTTTATGGTCCGGGTTACCCTCTTTATGGGACCCCTTCACAAGGGGGAAACATATATCCTCACTCGAAAATCCATATCCTACCTTGTTCTCTTCACAGACCTCAGTGATGATGCCCATAAAAACCTCTTGGGACCATTTTGGTGTGAACCAACACCTTTCTAGGCTAGGGCAAGAGGTACACCAAGATCCTGCCTGGCTTGAAATTTTTCAGAATCAATATTTCCCCAGACCGTGGAATCAAATTCCACCATCTATCACCATCCCAGTCACTATTAGTCATACTGGTGCTCCATCGCCAACCTTTTCCAATCATGTCGGATATGGGTTGACCTCTTCTACAAACTATGTCAACAACTTGTCCCCAACCTCTACCAATTATGTTGGCGGCACCGTTTGTTTTTCCCCGAATCATAACCATGTCACATCTCCCGCCTCTATTCATCATATAGGATAAGAATCTCTTTCCCCTACTAGTTACATAGAGAAGCCTAGACGTCTCAGACATAAACCAAAATTCCTTTGCAGGACTTTCGAAGGAAGTCACCTTACTCATTTGCGCCTGGTTACTGCCGGGATACCAGAAGCAAGGGGATCACCCAAAATCCTTTCATATTATGAAGCCTCTGTGATTTTTCCTCACACCACTTCTCCCTTGATCATATCCATGGTTCCACCAATGCCATATTCTCCTGACCTCACCCCTTTTGTTAAAGGTGAAGTTTCTTTTTCCCTCGTTACTATGCATCCTCTTCAGCCTATAATTGAGGAGGTGGCCACTCCAGTGCAATCTCTGGTCAACCCTACTCTCCCTGAAGAGAATGATACACCTTTCATTCATGTCATCAACATTCCAAATCCCCCCCTTCTGAATGGGAGAGATTTATTCTTCCCCCAAATGCTCTCCCTCCAAGTCCCGACAAGGCCCCCTTTGATTGGGGTGACTTGATGGAGCATCCAATACCCCCGCCTATGTATTTTCCAATAAGATACATTATTCAAACCATAAGAGAGATTATGTACTCTGTTAGCACTTTCTCCTCCTCAATGGAGAGAATTGGGTTTTCCCAAGATTTTTTCAGCTATCTGTAAGGTCTTGACTTTTGACAGAAGTCCAGGATGGGAGCCTTGGTTCCCCCTTTACATGTTGATTAGACTCCCGAAAAATGAGTCTCAGTTAAGCTCTTTTTGTACTCGTCTAAAAACTGAAAATATCGTTGAGTTATTTTTCCATTTCATGCTCGTTAAAGATGGATTTGAAAGGTCATGAGTCTTAATTAAGCTCTTTTTCAACTTGCTATCAAAAATAGAAAAGATTGCTGAGTGAACTTGTCTTTTTCACACTCGTAAATTGGATTTGAAAAGACTTCTATTTGGCACAAGTTTACCCCTTTTTCACACCAAGTAGACTATAATATATAAAAAGGGACATTTTTTTGGTGTTAAGTTATGATTTCATCTCATGCCCTCGCTTGTAGTATTGAGCCTTTATCCAGTTCTCACTTTGCATTATAAACCGTTGCCTAAGTAGTTTGCATCCTCAACCGAGCATATCCTTGTTTATATCCTTCACAATTTAACACCATATGCCCTTGAGGGAACATCACCCTGAGTGTCCATCTCCCACATGCGTTCCCTTTCATTAAGCATAGGTACATTCCATTGCTGGAACTAGTTTTGCTTACTTGCAACACTCGTTCCCTCCTCTGTATCATAGCATTAATTTGTTATGAAAAAATAGAAAAATACAGGTGGGAAGGGAGTACTATATTTTAATTGGAAGCAGTCATGTCACCTTTGAATAGAGAACAAAGTTATTGAGTCCTTGTGTCATCATAATTTTGGGTTTAGCATGGCCTTAAGAAGCTAATCTCGCTACAACATTTTCTCTACCAACTGATTTCCAGTATCTATATAGAACGTTATTTATGCCTCCTTCATATAATTGTCATATCATTGAGTCTATGTTGTCAGAGTCCACTATATGTCTCACGCTCTTGTTCAAAGGAAGTCTATCAACCTGTGTCGGCCACTCCTCAGAAACCTTGACTTTGCATGTCATCCATACCCTCAGTTTGTCTCAGAATCGCATGATACTTTGGTCTTATCATGCACCCTATCCCTACTTTCATCATTGGTAGGTCGCCTTGAACCCAACAATCGACATTTCATCATTGGTCATTGACTGGATGGTTTTCCTTGTGCTCAACAGAAAGACATCTATTTACATTTTGGGATTTGTGTAGTGTCTTGGATGCCATTAGCCTTATTGGTGGTTTCCTTGCCTTTGTTAGCAGTTTTTCATCATTGGCCGCTATTCAGAGGGTCTATTTCGTGTACCTCTTGCATTTGGCACATGCAAAAGACACACAAGTTCATTGGTTCATGAACATATTCTTCGTCCGATCTCCACCAAATCATGAAGATTCTGCTTTGTTCCTCATGCTAATTGATGAGAGATGCCTCAATGCTCTCCTTTCAACAGGTCTCTTTCCATCGACTTCAGCTCATTTATTATGGATATGGGACCTAGATTTTTATGAGTTCCTTGAGGCTTGCAGTCATTAGTGGCAGGATCTCTCACCATTGACAGATGGGAATAAATCAATGTCTCTTGATCAATGGATCTCCCAAGTATTCGACATCAAATCCTTTATGCACATTTCTGGATATGCACTCGGTGCCTTGATACTGACTTTCATTATTGGTAGGATGTCTCACATTTGTTAACAGTATACCTCAATGACTGGTAATCAAATGATGTCTCTTCATGTTCGACCTCAACTCCTTTATTCACATGATGTAGACTTGCACCTTTGGCGGATAGTGTAGAAGACTTGAAGACATCACTATGTGGCCACAACTTTCTTGAGTTGTTTCTTCCCCTTCATTGGACCAGTACCTATCTAACTTCAGTGATCATGGGAGATCAGATTGTACTCCGTGGTATATAGATATCTTCAGATTGATTTTGATACTGGCTTCACTGGGCCTTGTTCATGACTATGACAGCTTTTGGCATGTAACCGCATTTGTATTTGCCTATTCATGGCCATGAACACTTGTTTGGTATATTTTCCACATGGATCTGCATTTTATTCTTGGCATCCATGTATGGAAAGTCAGTACATAATGTAATGAGTAATTGAGCTCATCCAGTTGGTTCTCTACCACTCCACTTCTAGGTTATTCATAATGTATTTCAGCCATCACAGATACTCCTCTTACCTCACACATTAGGGGGCATCTGTTATAGAAATATTTTCCTCACCATTTCTATCTTGTACAAAGGGACTTTTTCCATTTCCCTATGAAGACTTATCATCCCTTTTTGATGAATCCATAGCTAAAAATATACACTTTTCCACATATATGCTCTCTATTAGTTATACAAGATGCGTATATGATTTCTTCTCCACTACAGCTTGCGTATATCGAGATTTGTGCTATAAAATAAAAAATGAGGTCAGGTTTCCATGTAACGATAGAAGATCTCTGATCCTTGTCCTTCCATATACTGGAAACATTCTAAATCGGCCCTTTAGTTGCATTCGGAAGGCTATAAGAGAACAATTTTGATCTATGGAAAAGAGGAGATAGAATTCAACTTTGAGAGCAAAGTTACTCTAGAGAAATTACTTCATATTGAGTCTGCATCCCTTTGTCCTTCAAGTCTGAACATAGTGTTCAACCCCCAAGATATTTCCCTATTGTTGAGAGGACCTCATTGCCTCTTTCCTATGAGCTTGCCTTTGGTAGAGGATTTAAATGGTGGAGACCGAGTTGGAAGGAACTTGGTTTCTTGGTTTCGAACTGTGCTGACACGGAAGTCTGTAATGTTGTCACTTCTGCTGATCAATTATTAATAGAAATACTCATTTCACGTCCTATTGGTATCTTGAAAATATATGATTATTATCCATGGGTGTGCTTGTAATGTTTATTAATGGATTATGCTATCTGATGTGCTAACATCTTTTATATCATCACTATGTACTTGCTCTGCTTGTTTGTTGAGAACATCTTGCAGGTATAAAGCTTTGGGTCAAAGTGCTCAATGATGGAACATCATCGAACGTTGGATTGAGGTAGGCCTCTTTCTTATATTGCACATTGGTTTATATAGCATATGTTGGAATTGAGTTTATTTCTGCAGTCATACCTGTCTGTTGTGGTTTATCCTTGGCCATAGAGATTTTTTCCCTTGTAACACCTATCACTATATCCAACCTGTCACATCAAACTATCATTGTATCCACCCTCTCACTGTTACTATACCATCAACCTGTAACTATACCAAAACCTGAACCATGTCATACATCAACTATGTACCAACATGTGCATCAATGTATAAACCACACCATAATCAAATCATGTACCATGTACTAGAACATCAATCACATATAAAACTAGTATGATATACCATAGCATCAATCATGTATAGACTTGTATCATATCATCAATGAAAATTGTCATAGAACCAAATCATGTGCCCCATGCATATGTCCCCATAAACCAACTGTATACCTCAACCATACATCCACATCTCAAAGTTGAACCATAACAGTCATATCATAACAAATACAAGAGTATACCTCTATCAACCATGCATCTAAGATGTTCCTAAAAAAGGCACACCTCAAGCATGTATTATACCATAACTAAATACAACAAGAAGATAAGCATACCAATACCTTTGTAGCTGACCTGAAATATAGTAGATCTAACATGTAGGATTACTTCTAATTTCAAGGACCTCGTACTAGAATCACCCAATATTTCATGAGATTTTCACAGATCTGCAACTTCATCTTATACTACCTGCATATATCCTCAGATTTATCCAATGAAACCCATCTACTTCTTCACTCTTCTGACCTGTAACCCATGTATACCTCAATAAATAGGGTTAATTACTTTTACTACAACTCTGATACTCCCACCTTCCATCTTCCTTTGCAGCTTCAGACTTGGCACCTCAGACTCAACCTTATATTTCACCAATAGATCAAAATTTCTTCGCAAGATAGATAATCAATAGATACGTGTGTGTATTGGACATATGAGAGACTCCTTCTGGGGTAGTTATACTTTTTCTAGGTAACTTTTTTCCTTAAACTTAGGGGCTTCTTAACTTTCTTGTTACAACCACTTTACCCTTTCATTAAGATTTGTAACCAACTAGAGGATTCTTGACCATTCCTTGGGGATTATAACTTCACAAGGCTATAACTCCTCAACTCTGACAAACTACGTGGCATACCACATAGGTGTGAAAATGGATTGACAAGGACTATCCATACATGAGTGAGTTATCTACACTTACAGTTTCCTTCATTATATTTTTCCTTGATCAAATTCAGGTTCCATATCCATACCTTTGGGGATACTAGACTTATTCAATGGTTGACATCAATGACAATCAATATCTAAAACATCTCCCCCTTTGGCATTGATGGCAACACTTATGGAATGAGAACACTCTTGCTCCTACTCATGCTCCCCCTGTGACCATCACTCCTTTGATGACCAAAGTTCCTCTTGTCTTCATGCATCTGTTCTTTCTCTCCATTTCCATTCCTTTGTTTTATATCCCCCCCTTTGAAATCAATGGAAAAGGGTAATTATCCTTGGGGATGCTCCCCTTGTATTAAAGCCCCTACTTTCTCTTCATGGTTCTTCCTCGTGTAAACCTATGATGTATATGAAAATAATTCAAAAGATTCTTTACTTGTATTATTCAAGTATTCTACTTGTCTCCCCTTGTCTGATTGTGTTTGATGTTGTGTGGATCACTATGGGGAATAAACCATTCGAATTTTCAATCGTAGATACTAAAAAATATCTCTCGAAAGATGTTTGGTGAAGATATTTGCAATCTACTCTTTTTTCCCAATGTACTCTAGCTTGATGTTCTTCTATAGTTTGTTGTTAGAGAAAGTGATACTTGATCAGAATGTGTTTTGTCTTGAAATGCATCACTGGATTCTCGTAGATAATAATGGAACTAGTGTTATCATTTAGTATTGAAATGGGCTCATGATACTTCACATGTATATCCTGTAACATTTGCTTCATCCAGAGAACCCGAGTGCAACTTGTTGCTACTGTGGTATATTGTTCTTTTGTTGTAGACAAATATATTGATGATTTTTTCTTTTTCAACCACGATACTTGACACTCACCCAAGTATAAAGTTTATCCACTTGTAATTCTTCTATAATTAATGTTTCCTTCCCAATATGCATTTATGTAGGAAACCAAAGATAGTGCTTTCCATTTTGGATACCATAATCCAAACTCTTCTATTTCTTTGAGATATATGAATATTCTCTTTATTGCCATAACATGTGTTTCTTTTGGTGCTGCTTCAAATCTTGTAGCTTGTCCAACTACTTGCATAACATATCGTGTTGACATTGTCACATAGAGTAAGATGACAATCATCGATATATAGAGTCTATGATCTGTATCTTTAAAATTATCATCCTTTCTTAACTTGCCACTAGTCTGCATAGGAGTACTCACAGGTTTTCAATATTCCATTCCAAAGTACTATAGCATTTTTATGATATACTTGTTTTGAGATATGAACATGTCTTTATCACAGTGACATATATGTAATCCAAAAAAGAAAATTAAATCACCAAGAAAATAAATTTTGAACTCATTTTTCATATATCTGAAAACATTCTAACTCATCCTGTCATCATCACTTTCGAAGATGATTCCATCTACATAATATTAAATGATAAATATATTGTCTTGATCCAATTTTATGTAGAGATTGTTGTCTACATTTCCTTTTCCGAATCCTTTTTGTTGTACGTTAATCCCTAATATTGGCTCATTACCCCTTAATTGGGCATATTACTTTAGTAATGTTATTTTATTTATGTTGGATTTATTCCATTAGTTGTAATTATACCTCCTAGTCTCCTATATATACCAAGGAGACATTTTCATTTGGAATCATCTTGTACTTGAACATTTATGTGGGGTAAAAGGAGGTTTCCCCCTCGAAGAGGATTATTATCTGAAATTATATATTTTTCAAGGTGTTGAGTTCTTATTCTAAGGTTTTACTATGATATATTGATATTTGGTTGTTAACATATGATATCAGAGCTCAAGGTCTTGGGGTTTCACTGCTACATCTGAAACACCTTGTCATTTTCGCTATAATTTTTTTTCTATTATGTTTCAGAAGGAACGATTTGGAGGATATTTAGTAGACGGATCAAGGTATGTTGGGTTAACATTGAAGATCTTGAGGCCTTATACTTTCGGAGATACAACCTGTACAAGATAGGGTTCTGGAATCATCCTGAACTAAGTCATTATAGAATTTTCGCAATAAAATTTTTTATGTAATGTTTCAGACCTTGAAATATGGAGGCTATTCACATAAAATAGTAAGATATTTGTGGTACAAATTTCAGATTCTAGGTAATCTTAAATTTGTAGATACACCCTGTGTAAGATAGGGTATATGACTAGTCCTATTGACTAGTCTCAAGAAGGTGTTCTAGGTAAAACAATCATAAATTCTTCCTAGAGTATCCAAATTGAGTGGGAATTGTTTCATTGGATCTTGGAAAGTCTTTAGTATTTTTGGTACGAGTTTTATAATTTTATATCAATTATTTTGTGTGGGGCACACTATACAAGTGAGATCTCCTGGAAAGGCCAAAAATCAGCAAGTTGTGGGGAAGTTACCATAAATTCCACTTGGCACATCCAATTTTGATTATACCTGTGGCATTGTAGAGAAGAAATATCAGAGAACTACGTAAAATAAAGTTTCATACCCAGAAGGGCCGAAACTTGGGAGATACAATAGAAGAAAGATTTTCTAGCAGAACCACCTCAAAATCAAGGTTCAAAAGTGATACTTGGCCAACATGCCACCCAAAAAGGGAACTTATACACCAAATAAGCCTCCAGACAACCCTACTTGGACTCTTGATGAAGGTGAAGAAATGAGTAGGGACATAAATGATTTACAAAAGAAGATAGTAACAAAAGATGAACTACAAGAGATGGAAGCTAAGTTGGAGGCAAAGATGGATGGTTTAAAAGAGGAGATCATGGAATTATTGAAACATTTTGTAACAGAGAAGACACCTAAAAGTGAAAATGCATCCCATGAAATTCATGATGAGGACACAAGTAAGGTGAATCAAGAATGGAGAAACTCCAACTTTGGGTTGAAGACCAACCACGTTCCTAAGATCGATATGAGAAATTTTGATGGCAAGGACCCAATCACATGGATACTTCAGATGAAGCAATTCTTTGATATACATAATGTGCCACATACACAAAAGGTACAAATTGCTTATTTATATTTAGAACCTAATCAATTTGTATGGTATCGATGGCTTTGTTCTCACAAATCACTCATCACTTGGACAATTTTCATGGAAGAAATGATAGCACACTATGAGGATACAAGGAGCAATATCTTCTTTATCCAATTGATAAATCTCAATAAAAAGGGTTTAGTTACCGAGAATATTGAGAACTTCCAAAGATTGAATATAAAGGTAACCGATATTCCAGATGAGCACTTGATTGATGTATTCATTTGAACATTAGAGGATAACATTCAACATGGGGTTCTCCTTTGGGAACCCAAATCATTGGAGAATGCATTTAAGGTGGCAAGAAATGTTGAAAGTAAAAATATGGCTATGTCTACTAGAAGGACCAATCCTAACATCTATAGAGAGAAGAATGCTCCTACTTCTAAAACACCTCAACAATTGGAGGAAGGAAAATCAAAAGGCTTATGCTTTAATTGTGACAACAAGTACAGTAAGGGACATAAGTGTGGTGAAAAGAAATTATTCTACATAGATTGTGAAGAGGAAGAATAACAAGAACAAGGACCATCTCAATATG
>JASDQU010508759.1:48543-85903 GCA_032191745.1 Picea mariana | reverse complement strand
CCTTTAACTGAAGGGGGGGGTCCGGAATGAAACAAATCTAGGCAGGCCCCATCACAATGCAACGTCACCTCATTGCGTCCAAACTCCCCCTCTCCAAACATTTACCGCCTATCAGTGTTACAATTTACCACCACCCTCTACAAGTTCAATGCCATGACCCCGTCAGTATGTCCCATCCATCTAACCATTATAGGTCATATCTTTCCCTTTTCGCTTCCAATCACCAGTGCACACGTCGACCAGAGGTACACTAAAAACATCATTCATCCTGCACTCTCATGCTCTAAATGACTCGTTGGCCATTTATGACTAGGCACATACCCATTGTCCATCTGTCCTATCCTTGTTCTCCCAAATAGATAGCTGTCCATTCAAATTCAACCCCATTTTGGTCATCTCCCATTCCTTCACATTCCCTGCATATTAAGAGATTCATTTTCCTCCGCCTCTGCAATGCCTCATCCAATCACATCCATTAACTCTAACATTTTTTTTGAATTGTAGGTAATCTTCACAGCAATGGTGCCAAAATCCAAGAAGGAAGAAGCTGGGGAAAATCCTTTCCTCCCACCTCTTGTCGACCTCGACAATATCCCATTGGCCGACAAAGATCATCTAATATCAGACACAAGGTGTGAAGTTGACTTCGCAGGTTTGCAGTCGTGGCTCAAAGACACTTTCTTATATCAGAATGATGAAATAGGGCTCTGGGAGTCCAATCTTCCTTTATATCTTTTCCTCCAGGTCCATCATTTCCCTGAATTTTCCCTCAAATGCCAAGCTCATTACCTTCCTGACCATAGAGCCATAGTCTCGTCATCAGGAGAAGCTTTGTTCTTTATCATGCAATAGTCCATTGATCAGATGATGCAGATACCCAAAAATGAATCTGCCTCCCCTTTGAATATCGAAATCATAACAAAATTATACCAGAAATTTTCTTTTCCTCAAAGAGCCCAGATATTTGAATTTTTCCTCCCACATGATGCTCAATTCCCCAAATCAAATCCCCCCTACCCTTCCTCCCTATTCTTAGAAAATGGAAACCAATTCATTTCATCACTCTGTTGTCTTCTTGGTTATTTTTCAAATGCATGGGTGGATGAGCCTATATTGGTTTTTCTGTCCATTTTCTCTACCGAGGAAAAATCCACCACTCAGTTCGACTACAACACTTTCCTGGCGGAGAACATTCACAAGAAGTATTCACAGTTCGCCGTAGAGGGAATGTTCCAGTACTCATCCATCTTGGATTACATGTTCATCCTTTTTCAGGCGGATAGGTTCTCTTTCTCAATGCAGAAGATGCATAGGGAAGGAAAACCTCAAGCAGTCACATTATGGACGTTGTTGCTCAGGAGAAACTCCACTGAGTTCACTTTTAAACAATTCATTGAAGTGTTTTATCATCCAGTTGTAGGCATGATTAGTGGAAGACCTGAGCCAAGAATAAATGAAGAAATTCAAAGAGTTCTTCACCTTTCAGATCTGGCAAAGACTAGAGATTGGTTTTTATATTAGAATCACACCGAAATCAGAGTGTATGGGTGCGAACTAGCTCCATACAAGTTTCCTAAGTATGTGCATGTTCTAATATTCGCACTGGAATATATTCATCATATGATAAATTCATATGACATCCATTTTGTGTCTCTGAAGAAAAAGCAACATATGAGGATCAAAGGACAAGTAGGCCCATTTATTTGCAACAGTCGAGATGTTGGGGAAGAGGCAGACAAACTATTGAAGGAAATGAAATTCAGCACTAGTTTTATTTGGAGATATGACCCCAATGGGATCATTGCAGAGATGAGATCCAAGAACAAACATTCACCCTATGCTCACACCCTCAAGCCATAAATCGAACAATATGTGAACCAGACAGAATGGAAAGTAAATACTCCGGTAGATACAGAGCCACATGAATCTCTTTCAGTATCTATTTCACTAACTACCACTCCAAGGGCACCCAAGGAAAAAAGACCAAGAAAGTATGATTCACCTTCAATCACTAATGTTTCAGCAGAAAATTTTTGGGTATACAGTAAGAAACTCAAAACCATTCATGCTACTCACATGTTTGGTGAGGAAGAGCCCTACTCTGCCACAGTGATTGAGAGAAGACAACATGTGGTGTCAACTTCTTCCTTGAAGAAACAGACAGAAATAACTGTGACTAGCCAAACTTCACAAAGTTCTGTACCCCTAAGCATTTTTGAAAAATCTGAAATGATTAAAAACAAGAACCAAACACTGACCAATAGCACCTACTCTTAGTTTTGGAAGCAAACTTCCACAACACAGCATAGACTATTGTCATCATTTGACACAGATAAAGGAAGAATGCATCTTTCATTTCTGCAAGCACAAGTTCCTCAACCCAAAGAAATCACTAATTACAAGAAGTCAACTATTGTTTTTGACACCAAACAAGTACATCCAACTGATCAGATGGACTTGCATAGACAGACTGGAGAAATGGTTTTCTACACATTAGCACATGCTTCCACTACAACATCAAACTTACAGGTGTCTTTAAGCAATGTTCAAACCCAATTGAAGTTGGAGAAGATATCCTCTTTTGCAAAGGATAATAGAATAAAATCCTTAGAGGAGTTGGTACTCAAGATTGGGTATGATCCCTCGAATGTTAAAGCAACAGAGGAAATGTTGAAGAAAAAGAATGTTGACATTGCATCTTTGATAAAAAAATTGAAATTGCCACAAACAGAGGATTCACAAGATAAAGAGGTAGATGAGGAAGAAAACAAGAAAGAAAAATTATTGAAGCTTATCATGCAATAGAACTCACAGCTCAGAGAAATGGAGATAGAGTTGGAAAAATTATTGAAAGAAAAGGAACAAATGACACCAATGGAAGTCATTCCATTGAGTGTAGTTCCAATTATAGAAGTAAGTACAACAGTAGTTCCAACAACCACTACAGTAGAAATTCCATCAACAACCCCATTGACAGCACTGGAAAAAACTATGGAGTTAGCAAAATCCATGGAGGAAATGACTCTACAAGGAACAAAGATCAATAGTTTGAAAATGGAGATTGAAAATCTACAGGAACTCAAGTCTTCTTTCCAAACAAGATACAATGTTGACAGACATGTGTCATAGAAACTCAAGCATGAAATACAACAGCTCCAGAAACAAACAGTGGCAGGCAAGACGTTAGCAGAGGCTAAGGAAAACATATGGACAGATATTGCAAAATCCATAAATGAAATTTGGTTCATGGTGCAAATCATGTTTGAGCAACATGATCTAGTGTTAAAGGGTATGCAAGCCATTGAGACGATAAGAACAGATTTGGTTGAGATGCCCTCAGCGGCCAACAAAATCATCAAGTTTCTGAACTCCAAAACCAAAGAAGAGATGGAAGAATTGAAAGTCAAAGATATAATAGAGACTATCCTCGAGGTAAAAATAGTATTGACTAAAAGGGGATTGATGTTACAGTTGGAGGAAAAGGCTCAGAACATGGACATTGGAGTTCAAATATTTTTTAGCAAGATTGAATCCTTACAGAAAAAGGGTCTTCCTGATCTATGTGTCCTAAATGATAAACTAATGAGTATGTTTGATTACAAGCAAAGGATCACCACCGTGGCCAAAGACAGTTCCAAGTTTTTAGGGATACAGTGAAGCATCACGGGCAAAGCATTCTTGGAGACTCTGCAGCATGACCTCAACATTCAGAATGAGATCAAGTATGTTTTCATCATCAAGCCGACTTTTCTAAATACACCAAGATGGATGAAGTTTACCACCGGTTATTGAAAATTACCATCCCAAGAACACAGAGATTGGATGAGATGTGCGATTTGATTGAGTAAATACATAGCCTCATCCATCTCATCATCCATCTTAGCATCCATCTCAACGTCCAGCTCAGTGTCCAACACGGTTGAATTCATCCGAATGACTCACCAATGGTCTTCCCCGAAATCAGCATGAGCGATTCAACACATCATCATCAGTTACTACATTTATGCATCTTAGATTAGTTAGTTAGACTTAGACTCTTTCACATCCTGATCATTAATGACAGGTTCATTGTAACTTTTATTATAAATATTTCTCACTTAGAAGTAGGAAGGATTGTTGATCTTTATGCCCGAGCAAGCTCTAGTTGTTGTAATTTTTATCAAGAAGTTGTTCCAATAATACAAAGAGAAGATTCAAAGGATTCCTACGTGTCAATTATTGGTGAAGTTCCCTCTGTCTGTGTACAAGTTTTTTCTTTCTCAGTTATCATATTGTCTCTCTGAAATCTAATCTTTAAAAGAAGTTAAAGTTGTAGAATTTACCATTGTGTACTTTGTTCTTAATCTTTTACAGATTTAAATGTTTTTCCTCTGATGTTATAACAAAGAAATTTTTAAATTCCTTTTCTTTTAACTGATATCTCACCTTTTCAACAATACAGTATTTTTATTTCAATGGAATCCAGCATTATCACTATCTTGCCATGTGAAATGAATCTTGTAATGTTGTCTTTAACTTCTATCTTTTAAAATTATACCCCATAGCCCAATGGAAGAGTAATTGATATCCATCCACTTCATTCAAAAACAATACAAACAACTCGGTTATATTGTTTCTAACTAGCCTAAAATCTTTGAAAACTCAAACAAATTTAGAACTCACAGAGAGATCCCTCTCTGAAACTGGTAGGGATAGCTTCCAGTTTCAAAGAAGTTGGTTAAGGTCACCTCTGATAATTTTCTTCTTACCTCATAACAAACTCTGGGAATTTACAGAGTGATAACAATACTAACCAATTTGGAGATGCACATTTTCACAACAACCCACATTTCATGGACCAACTCTTGGAAATCATGATTTGAAATTCATTAACTTCTCAGATATAGAAATTAGTTTCTTGGGAAATGCAGTGATGAATAAAATTATGGGTTCTTCCACTATCAACAAGGATGATGACCTTCTGATCCTTAATTTAACCAATTACCTTGAGGGTTTGGGGAGTATAGAATCGAGTGAGAACATTCAGGGAAATGTTTGTTTCAACTTCGAGAGGGTCGAAAGGTGGAGTCATGTCAATGGGTTCAAGTGACTAGGCCACAAGGGGAGACTCAACATCTTCTTCAGAAACATCCTCAGAGACGACCATAATTTTTTTTCCTTACACTTGTTCCTAGGAAAACATTTTTCATCACAATTATAACAAAGGCCCTTGAATTGGCATTGATCCATTTTCTCCCTGGTCAATTTCTGTATCTTTAGTGGAGTGGAAGGAGGAGTGGGGGTGACTAGTTTAGGGAGAGGAAAAAAGGAGGGTTTTTTGGTTTGGGAAGAGAAAACCTGTTGTGCTTCTTTATCTGTTTTAGTATCTTCCACCCAATTTTGAGGGTGAGCCATGAGGATATGGGAATGGATCTCATCCTTGAGGCCACTGATAAAACATTCTTGGAAAAAATCATCATACATGCCCTCTATGCAGAAATCGAATTCCTCAAAAGAAACTATAAAGTATTCCACTATGACAGATTGTTTCAACTTTGTCAAACGACCTAAATGGTGGATGTTAGTGCCAAAGAGTTCATAAATTTATGCAACAAATTGTTTCCAAGCCACATACCCTTGGCAGACATTTTTTCACCATTTGCAACATTCCATATCTAGATGAAGAACATCATACATTAGTTTGTCCAGATCATCATAAATGGCATACAAAGAGAAATAGTGTTACATTTTAGTGACCCATCCTGTGGGATTTGAGCCGTCAAATTTGTTCATCTCCATGCGAGGGGGACAGAGGTTTCGTTGAAAGTGGTGGGGAGGAAAAGAGGTGGACTGGGACGATTCAAGACCTTCAGGTTTATAAGGTGTGGAATAAGAGAAAGGATCTAGGGTGGGATTAAATGAAGGTGGTCAAAGTGTTTGCTATGTCCTCTATTTACTGATAGGTGGTGGTCAATTGAGTGATGGTTATGGGAAGGGATTCAAGTGGAGAAAGATGAGAGTTGAGGTTACCAATATTGTAGGTTTGGTGATGATCTTTGGCCAAGGCAGTGAGATGTTTGGAAAAGTGGGACTACACAAAAAGGGGTTACTGGTGACTAGTACCACTACAATCAGTGCATAGAGAGGAAGTTAATGCGATAGATGCCAAATAGGGTTTTTGAGAAGGAGTCGGGTCCACAAAAATTAACCTGCAATTTTATGCCAATGAAAGTGATATTATATCGCTTTTAAGGTACCATATCTATTATAATAGTTGAAAACATAAATATTGCAGAGAATAAGAGAGGAAAAACACAATAGATGAAACCACAACACCAGAATAATACCTTTATTGATAGGAAAAAATGTTCACTTTCTTCTTTGAGGGGGAAACCTCTAGCAGAGTAGTGCTCTATTATAATAATTATCAATAAAAAAACTTCTCATGCCCTCAACTCCTATTTACACTAAATATATCTCCTCAAAAGAACATTCTGGAGGAATATCTTCTAGAAGCGGAAGCTTCTATTAGGTCTTCTTACATTTGACTTATTCTTCCTTATTACTAGGCCTTATTAATATTGACCTTTATTACATGGAAAATATATTATTATACCTACATGAGGGGTTAGGGAGGTTAGGTCCCTAACATTTTTCAGGCCTCCCATCTTCTCTTTTGATATACCATTTTCTTCCAAATAATCTGAAATGCATCATATTCATTGGTATTCGTTTCCATAATTCATAGGGAGTCTTATCATTTCTACTTCTGAGTGTTCCTATGTTTAGGATGTGAAATACTGTATGTACCTCTAGTGCCTAAAATATGTCACTCAACTTGGAATCTTTCAACATGGTGTTGTCCATTTCTTATACTATTATGTACTTCTTTTTTACAACTCCATTTTTCTGAGGTGTCCTGGATGGTGAGAATTGTCTTTTTATTCCATTTTCACCACATAATTCTATGAATTATTTTTATGTAAATTATCCTCCACTTTCTGATCTCAAACACTTAATTTTCAATTCCATCTTGGTTTCAACCATGTCTTTGTATATCTTGAAGTGTTCGAATGCCTCTGAATTCTTCCGAACAAAACAAACTACAGTCATTATTGTGTATTCAACAACCAATAACATGAAGTATTTCTTGCCATTAAATGCCTTCATTCTTGTAGGTCCACATAGGTCAGTGTGTACAATATCCATTGGTTTTGTCATGGAGTACCCTTTTGATTTGAACTTGGTCTTGTTTTTTTTCCTTGTAGGCAATGCTCACATAAAGTATTTGTTGTCTTCGAGATCTCAAACATTTATTTCACTTATTCCTTTATGTTGATTTTAACAAGGTTATCAGAGTTTATGTGACCCATCATTTTTTTCCAGAGCCAACTTTCATTTTCTTTTCCTAAGGAACATATTTCCTTTCAAATTTAATTTAGAACATATATGTTTTTTGGAGTTATTCTAGTTCTATCCACCAACTTTCTTGATCCTTCTTTCCTTATCTCACATGTTTCTAAGTGAAAAAAATGTTCGTGTCCTTAATCACACATTTGACTTATACTTAGAAGATTGTGCTTCATATCTTTGACCATTAGAACATTCTCTGCCTTGACATATCTTCTGAGCTTGACTATGCCTCTTCCTATTATTTTGGATGAATTATCATTTCCAAAAAAGACTGATCCATCTTGTTCCTTATTGAGTGTTAGACACTTGTTCTTGTCACCTGTCATATGCTTTGAAAAACCGTTGTCAACATACCACCCACTTCTCTTGTGTTGAGCTTGTAAAGAAAGCGAGAATTCTTTAGTATTGAATTTATCTTGCTTCCTTCTCCATATCCTTTGTGGTTCTTGTTTGTGATTGTTGATATTCTTCTTTGGTTCCCTTGGAGGAATGGTCATTCTATAATCTTTGACCATGTGTCCAAAATAGATTCACTTGTAGCATCCTGTCTCATTACTTAGTTAGCCAAAATTGTTGTGATTTCAGTTTTGTGCTTCAAATGACCTTCTGAGATAATTTTTGTTTGAAAAACCTTCATAGTTTCTTTTGTTATTGGCATAGGCTCTACAATTTGCAAATTTATGACCAAAATTGTGACAAGAATAACATAAACCAAGAAAAATCATTTGATTCCTGGATGTAGGTGATATTATGAATGGTTTTTCTTTTCTAAAACCTTCTTCTTCTTGAGATGTTGTTGATTGCTAGTTTTGTGTTCTAAATATTCTAGGTGGTCCAACTCCTCTGTGATTTTCTTTCTGAGTGCATCCCACTATTTTTGCATAGGTTCTTTTTTCTCCTTCATATTCTATATTTTTAGAGATCAAACATTTCTCGGTCTGCATCTAGTTGCATACTAACCCAGATGTATCATAGTATGTCCTTTGGTTACTGATGATATCATCCAATATTTTGGTGTTATTATTCTATTGAAGATATTTTCTCAGGGTGACTATTTCTTCTTGCAAGCTTTCATTCATCTTCTCCTTTTCTTCTAACTGACTTTTGAGTGTTTCTTCAATTCTTTTGTTTTATTCTTCCTGAATCTTTAAATTCATGATTATCTGCTTGAATTATTCTAAGTTGGAATTTTAAGATCCTTCTTTCTTCTTTAACTCTACCTTGAGTGACTTGATTTTCTTTCTTTCTTTCCCCAGTTATTCTAAGGAATTGATTATTTTTTCTCTAATATTGACTTCACCTTCTTCTTCAAAATATTCATAATATTATTCAACATCTTCTACTACCATGAAGAGTACTCTTTCTGAATCATTTCAAGTATCATCATACTTGTCTGATGAAGATATATCTTCCTTTGAGTAGAAACACTTCTTAAATAATTTATTTTTGTTCCTTCTCTTGTCTCCCTTTTGATTTTTCTTTTTCTTCTTAGTATCTTCTTTTTCATCTCTACATTTATTCTTAGCATACAAAAAATTACAAAAAAAATGAACAATACCATCGCAATTAAAAAAATTTAATGTAAGCATAACTTTGTACTTGTTGTTTAGTCTTTTCAACTTCCTTACGGAGTTTTCTACTTCTTCATCTTCCTCTGATTCATCATTGCAGCTACAATCTGTTTTTATTGTTTTCTTTCTTTTCTTCTTCATCTTCTTGGATTCTTTGAACACTACTTCCTTTGTGACTAGGTTCTCTTGTCCTATCCTCATTTCATAAGCTATCAATATTTCATGTAGCTCATCCATGCTCAAACTGTCAAGATATGTTCTTTCTTCTAGGGATGGTATCTTACGATCAAATATTATAGGTATAAATCTTAAAACCTTTTGAACGACCATTGAATCATTAGCATATTCTCCCAGTCCTCTAATAGTGTTCATTGTTTCATCAACTCGTAGAAAGTAGGCTACATTGTCTTCATGTTCCTTCATCTTTAGTTTCTCAAACTTAGTTCTCAAGGTTTGAAGCTTATGTTCCTTAACTTTGTTATCTCCTTCGTAAATATTTTGAAGCTTATCAAAAATAGCCTTTGTTTTATTGCAATGCATAACTTTGACAATATTGAATCATCCAAACTACTCAGAATGGTTCCTTTATCCTAATTTGAGTTGTTTTTTCTAAGTTTCTTTCCATCTTTGTTAGTTTGGGGAGTGGTTGGTGCAACATATCCATCTACTACTAACTTCCAAAAATCAAATACATGTGCTTGGAAAAATGTTTGCATCTTTTTATTACAGAAGGCATAGTTTTGTCCATCAAACCTTGGTGCTCCAATCTTATCATATTCTATGATCTTCTTCTAGTAGTTAAATTGTTTATTGAAGAACCTTCTTTGATACCAATTGTTGGAATACGGGGGGGTGAATCAATATGAGTAATTTATTATCACTTTTAATCACAATATGTAATAATTAATGTCATTAGTAGTATATCATCAATATATCATGAGCAATATAAATCAAGAGATCATAATAAACATTCACAAAAAAACAATACAATATAATTTACGTGGAAACCCAATTGGGATAAAACCACATAATTTTTTTCTTATATATAAAAATAATACATTCATTGGAAGCACCAAATTCCCAATTCTCCAGCTGCAACTGGAAGGAGGCTATGACCCCCTATTTGCAGGCTCCAACCTGAAGGAATATACAACTCCCCTAAATTCTTTGACACCAACCAGAAGGAGGCTAGAACCACCCAAATATCAAACTTGAACCTGAGGGAAGCTCCAACTCCCTATGTTCTCCAAAAACAACGGGAAGGAGGATACAACCCCCCTTTCCTTGCCTCGTCCCACCACCCTAAAATATAAGTGTATACCAATTGTAACTACCACAATCACTTCCACTATCACTGCCACTGTCACTTCCACTATCACTTCCACTTCCACTGCCACTATCACTTCCATCGTCACTACCACTATCACTGCCACTGTCACTTCCATTATCACATAAACCTTTAACCTATATCCACATGTCACTATATCCAACATGTAACATCAACCTGTCACTATATCCACCCTATTAGTGTTAGTGTACTATAAACTTGTAACTATACCAAAACCTAAACCATATCATTCATCAATTATGTACTAATGTGTGCATCAATTTATAAAACATACCATAATCAAATCATGTACCATGTACTAGAACATACTTCACATATAAAGCCAATACCATATACCATAGCATCAATCATGTATAGACCTATATCATATCATCATTGAAGATCCTCATAGAACCAAAGCATGTGCCCCGAGCATATGTCACCATAAACAAAGTGCATACCTCAACCATACATCCACATCAAAAAATATGAACCATAACATCCATATCATAACCATATATGAGAGAATAACTCTATCAACCATGTAGGAAAGATGTTCCTCAACTAAACATACCTCAAGCATGTATTGTACCATAACTAAATACAACAAGGACATAAGAATACTGTTACCTCTATATCCAACCTAATACATAGTAGATCAGACATGTAGGCTTACTTATGACTTCAGGGACCTGGTACTAGCAATACCAAATCTTTCATGAACTTTTCAAAGATCTGTGATTTCTTCTTCTACTACCCATAGATTTGTGATTTTCTCCACTGCAGCCCGCTTACATTCTCCCTCTTCTGATCTATAACCCACAGATACCTCGGACACTAGGGTTACTCACATTTTCTTCAACTCTGAGACTTCCACCTTCAATATTCCTTTGTAAATTAAAACTTTCTACCTCAGACTCAAACTCACATTTCACCAATAGATCAAAATTTCTTCACAGATAGATAATCAATATAAATGTGTGTGAATTGTACATATGAGAGACTCCTTAAGGGGTATTTATATTTTTTCTAGATAAACTCTTTCCTTAAAATTAAGGGCTTATTAACTTTCTTGTTACAACCACTTTACCCTTTCATTAATACTTGTAACCAACTAAGGGATTATTGACCATTATTCAGGGATTCTAGCTTCACAAGGCCATAACTCCTAAACCATGGTAAACTACGTGGTGTACCACCTATCACCATAAATTGTAGGACAAGGAATATCCATCCATGAGTGAGTTACATGAATTTACATTGTTCTTCATGGCCTTTTTCTTTGATCAACTTCAGGTTCCATAACCATACCCTTGAAGCTACCGTAATTCTTCAAGGGTTGACATCAATGACAACCAAGCTTTCAAAATCCCTCCCACTCACACACTAAAACACTCCCTATCCATCCCCTGTATCTTTCTTTTTCTCTGCCCCTCTAACACTCACACACACTCTCTCTCTCTACCCTCCTCCACCCTCTCTCTCACCCCTTCCCTCCCATTATATCTCCTCTCTTTATCTCCTACATCTACCACATTTCTCTCTCTCTCTCTCCTCATTTTTAGTCTCACTCTCACTTTTTCTCTCTACCCCGCGGTCTCTCTCACTTCCCTCTGTTTCTCTTTTCCCCTCATTCTACCTTCCTCTCTCTCTGTGTACATATCACTCATAACCTCTCTTATACTCTTTTTTTCTCTCTCTATCCTCCCCTTATATCCCCACGCCCTCTATCTATGCCCCCTCCCTCTCTCTCTCCATCTCACTCTCAAGATTTCTATTTATCTACCCCTATTCATTCTTTACCAATTTCATATAACCCTTCATCTCTTTCTCACTGTATCTCTCACCCTCTCTCTCCCCCACCCTCTCCCCTTTATCTATTTTCCTCTATCTAACCCCATTCCTATCTCTCTCTCTCTATACCACCCCTCTTTGTCTTCCTCTCCCTCAATATCAAACACTCTCTTTCTCTTCCTCTCTTCGTCTTTCACTCTCTCGTTCTTCCTCTCTCTCCACCCCTACTCTCTATCTTCCTATATATGACTCTCACACTCTCATACACTCCCTCTCTACCCCCCTTCTATGTATTCCTCTCTCTCCCTCTCAAACTCACACACTATAGAAATTTTGGTACATTGCAAGGCAAGAAATGGCCTTGAACTAGACATGTCAAGACCTAGACCTAGACCTATACATAGCAAGACGTAGACATGGAAGGCCATGGAAATACCTAGAACTATAAATATACCATAGACCATGACCTATACCTATACGATGACCATGATGTAGTCCATGACATAGACCTATAGTTAAACCAAGACCATGACCTCGACAAAAAAAAAAACCTATAACTTTATCTAGACTATGACCTAGACCTATACCATTCCCATGAACATGAGAATGACCTATACTATGTCCTAGAGCTTGATCTAGACCATGAACTAGACCCCCTAGCTCCATCTAAGCCTAGGAATTACCTATAATTGACCCGTAAAACCCTCATCACTCAAGACCTAAGTGAAATATGCACATAACATTTGTTAAAGGCCCCACAACCCTTTCACCCATAACTTGTTGAAGGTGCATACTCCTGGGGTGGGACAGGCATGTGGAGAATGAGAGTATGTGAGCAGTGGACATAAGTGGCTCCTAGTAGAGAATCCTTTCTTTTCAATTGTGTGACTTCCTTGTTAACCTTTCCTAGCCTAGGAATCCCTTTCCCAGTGGAGTTTAGTCCCATATCGGGGGTGACCTACTGCTGAGAGTGATGAGCAGTGTGGTCTAAGGTTGGGAGGTTCATGGAAAGTCCACACGTAGTTGGTGATTTTACTCCAGTTAAAAGATAAGTATTCTTCTGTGCTTAATTATATATGTTTTTCATGTCTGTGATTCTTGAATATTGTCATGTATTTTGTTGCGTGTATGAATTGTTGTTAATTACACTTGAGTCTGTATGATAGTAGTAACTCTGTGGTGCTTTTCTTAAATTCCTTAAATAGGCATGTTATATATGTATGTATGTATGTTCCGTAGGGGCATTTCCCGATAGTGGTGTGGATGGTCGAGCACATTACAAATTGGTATCAGAGCATGTATATGGAAGACAAGGTGTTTGGGTAGCTTTTCCTGGTAGTGGTGTCAATGGCCGGGTATGTTACAAATTGGTATCAGAGCATGTCTCTAGAAGACAAGCTGTTTGGGTAGCATTGCCCAACATTGGTGTGGATGGTCGTGTACATGGAAAATTGGTATCATAACATGTATGTGGAAGACAAGGTGTTTGGGTAGCGTTTCCCAACAATGGTGTGGATGGTCGGGTACATTACAAATTGGTGTCAGAGCCATGGTTTAAACACTGAGCCTGGATGGGCCATGTTAGTAGAAATTGAAGAAAAAATGTCAAAAAGAATTGTTGTCAAAGTTGAAAAAATTCGAGTACAGAGCCAAGGTTTCAATACTGAGCCTGAATGGGATGGATAAGTGGTCATTAGACCCAATGTTCAAGTGGAAATTGTTCCTGGAGGAACCAATTTCGAACCTTAGAATGTTCCTGAGTGATAAGAAGTTAATTTTCCGCATTACAAAGATCAGGAGGGGTAGCAGTATTATAAAAACCATGTCAGACATGGTATTTGGCCACACAGAGAGAGATCACAACACTCATTGTGTTGGGGCTGTAGGATCTATTCGGAAGGAAGTGAAATCCTTACGACTGTCAGATGTGGAGAAAGCACATACATGTTAACTGGAAGCCCTTCGGACTTTACAACTTCAGTGAAGTTGATGCAAACTATGAGAAAGGTCAAAGCCCCAAAAATCTGAAGTTTCGAGGAGAGATCTACATCACAAATCAGAGGAAAGAGCTTGTTCATTGGATCAGGAAGAAGGGCAGATCGTAATTTTAGAGTTTGAAAATCGGAAGAAGTGGGATGTGTCGATGCACAAACTTCCGAAGCTCAAATTTCCAAAGAAAAAAATAGATTTGGTGGGGCTGGATGACATCGCCAAGGGTGACGTGGACCTTCCTAGGAATGCCACATGCCACCACCTAGGTTGGTGACATTTGTACTATGTGGACCCGAGGGTAAGAAGTTCAGAATGTCAGAATTAGAAATATGGGAAAGAAGCAAGTGTGAGAACTTCTGAAGTCTTGAAGCTCCAACTTCCAAAGTCCTGAAGCTTTGATGGTAGAAGTTACACAGTGGGTATCAAATATTGGATGTCGAGTAATTGTGGATCGTCGATCCACCCCTTTTCATGATTTGGTTAACTTGGAACTCCAAGAGTTTGTTGTATTGTGCTTGGAGAAATTCCAAAGATGTAGACCCGAAGTCCCGAGTAAGTGCCTATCGAACTAGAACTTGGTCATGACCCATGATCATGTGGGTTGGGGACTAAGAGAAAAGGGATAGTGCCTGAAAATTATAGCAGAGCAGGGCTCAAAAAGAAATGGAATTTTAAATTTTTCTTGAATCATATTGTTTTATGAATATTGTGGGAATTGCTAAGGACTGATGGCCTGACAAACTTCGGTTGACTGCACATTGTGTTTGCAGAGTTTAAAAAAAGTCAGAAACAAAGAAAATTGCCACTGAGTGTAGAGAAATGGAGGAGGCACCAAATGCTTCCAGTTCAGAGAATGAATTAAAAGGAATGGATGTACATTTGGGAGTTGAAGGATCGAACTCCAATGGGCATGGAAAAGAGATAGATAAGGAAGGGTGTATGATGAAAATCATTGAAATAATGAAAAAATATGCCCAGACTCACTGAGCAGATAATAGAAATCTCATGAAATCTAGGGATCAACAAGGAAAATTCAACTTAAAGTTGATGTAGAGTCTGGAGAGAATCGAAAAGAAGTTGGATAAGGAGAGTGAATCAAGAAAAAAAGGTTGTTGCAAGACCCCTTAGAGGAAAAGAAGATCAAGAAGTATTAGCATGCATCGTCTTCACTCCCTGAAGCATTCCAATAAGGAGGCACACAGGAGTTCAAGCCCATATCCTACAAAAAAGTATAGGAGATATGGAGTGGATGAACTAAAGGGTGAAATGAACAAGATTAATCCTCCTACATTTGATGGAGAACACAATAAGGAGGTAGATGCCGAGACATGGTTGTTGGGCATGGGGAAATATTTTCAATTGCACAATTATTCTCCTCATGCAGAAGGAAGAATTGTGATGTATCAAATGAAGGGAAAGGCATCCATGTGGTGGGATCAACTTGTGCAGGAGAAGTACATTAAAGACAAATATACTACTTGGAAGGAATTCAAGAATTATTTTGAAAAGAGATACTTGACCAAGAGATACTATCAAAGAAATAACAAAGTTTTATTTGAACTCAAGCGAGGCAACATGACCATTGATGAATATGAACAAAGGTTTTTGGAATTGCTAAAGTATGTTTCGTTCATAAAATATGAGACTGTCAAAATTCAAAGGTATCTGAGTGGAATGCCATCTTCCATCGATGATAAGATCCATTACGATGATCCTAAAACTATGGAAGAAACAATAAGAAGAGAAAAATTCTTATATGAGCGGCAAAGGAAAAATCCTATTTTCCAGAAGGCTTGGGAAGACAAGAATAAATTCAAGATGGATTAGAGGAAGAAGGGAACTAAGCCACCCTTTTTTAGAAACATTCCTCAAGGAAAGCCATATTTTAGAGATCCCGGGAAGGTTGAGGTAGGTGGACAAATGCCAAGACAGACACCTATGGAATGTTGGGGTTGTAAACGAAATCATAGGTACAAGGATTTCCCCCACAGAAGTGGCAAAGTGAGATTTGTCCACAATGTTTGGCAGGCAAAAACAATGGAATACATGGGCACTAGAATACCAAGGATCTATGCATCCCTGGAAAATAAGAAAGAAAAATATTAGTCACATATGATTGAAGTGGAAGGTATGATCAACAACCAACCCTTTACTATTTTAATTGATTCAGGAGCTAGTCATAGTTATATAGATCCCAGAATGGTAGAAAATTTTCATTTACCAAAAGAAAATATGGAAAATCTTGATTAGTGAAGCTGGATACAATATCCAAGAGAAAGGTTGTGTAGTTGGTTAAGTCCTACCCAGTGGACATGAATGGACTCGGAAAAAGGGTTGAATTGAACATTTTACCTTTAGGTTCTTGTGACTATCTAATTGGGATGGATTGGTTGGACCAACACCATGCCATCTTAGACTGTCATAACAAGGAATTCACTTTCCTAGATGAGGAAGGAAACCCAAGGAAAGTGCAGGGAATCCCAAGGGAAGTTACTGTCAGAGAAATCTCAACAATGCAGCTAAGGAAGTGCTACAGGAAAGGTTGTCAATTATTTGCATCCCACATGGAGGAAACATATAAGGATAAAGTATCAAATATTGAGGACCATGCGGTACTAAAATATTTTGAAGATGTATTCCAGGAGGTATCGGGACTACCCTCGAAGAGAGATATTGAATTTTCTATAAACTTGATGCCTGTAGTAGCTCCAGTGTCGAAAATGCCTTACATAATGAGTACACCATAGATGAAAGAACCACAATTGCATCTTGAAGAAATTTTGAAGAAGGTTTATATATGCCCAAGTGTGTCACCTTGGGGTGCCTCGGTCTATTTTGTGAAGAATAAGGATGGTACGTTGAGACTATGCATCGATTTAAGACAGTTGAACAAAGTGATGATTAAGAACAAGTATCCTTTGCCAAGGATCGATGATCTCTTTTATCAGTTGAAGGATGCCAATATATTTTCAAAAATAGATCTCAAGTCAGGTTATCACCAGGTAAGGATAAAGGGTGAAGACATCAACATGATCACCTTCAGAACAAGTTATGGTCGTTATGAATTCACAATGGTGTCATTTAGGTTATCAAATGCACCTGCTATCTTCATGTGCCTAATGAATGGTGTATTCAGGTAATATCTAGACAAGTTTGTCATAGTATTTTTGGATGACATCTGTGTATTCCAAGTCATAGGAAGAGCATGAAAAACATCCGAGGATGGTGTTGTAGGTGCTTAGAGAACACCAACTATTTTCCAAATTGAGCAAGGGCTCATTTGATCAAAATAAGATCCATTACTTGGGGCATATCATTTCAAAGGATGGGATAGATGTGGATCCTAAGAAGATAGAAGCCATAAGAGAATGGTCAGAGCCTAAGAATGTAACAAAATATAGATCCTTTATGGTTCTAGCTAGTTATTACAGAAGGCTCATTACTGGATTCTCAAGGATAGCTCACCCCATCACTTCCTTACAAATGAAGGAGAAACAATTTCATTGGATAGAAGAATGTGAGAGAAGCTTCCAGCGATTGAAGCAGTTGTTAACTAGTGCTCCAATCCTGAGAATTGCATATCCAAATGAAGATTTTGTAGTGTGTACATGCATGCAATGAAGGACTGGGAGGAGTCCTCATCCAGAATGAATTTTTCATATGTTCTTAGTACACAAAATTGAAAGATCATGAAAAGAACTATCCAACTCATGATTCGGAGTTGGAATCCATAATGCATGCTCTGAAGAAATGGAGGCACTACCTCATGGCAAAGGGGTTTGAACTGAGGAAAAACCATAATGGTTTGAAGTATTTTTTTGATCAGCCAACCTTGAATGCTATTCATAGTATATGGTTGAAATCCCTTTGTGAGTATGACTTTGATATCAAGCATATCAAAGGAAAGGAGAACAAAGTAGTTGATGCACTCAGTGAGAGGGTGCATGAACTACATGCTACGACCATTAGCATGTACCAATCAGTTTTTAAAGAAAGAATTGTGGAGACTGCCAAATCAGATTTGCAGTACATGGAATTGGTTAAAAAATAAAACACGGTAAGATGCTACAAAGAGTGGAACATTATAAATTGGAGGTTAATGGAACACTCCTGTACAAAAATCAATTTTCTGTACCTAATGTCCAGTAATTCAAAATTTTTCTTTTGAAACAAATGCATAATGTGCCTTATGTTGGGCACCTTGGGTATCAGAAAACTATGGCAGTAGTCAAGAGACATTACTTTTGGCCAGGTACGAAGAAGGAAATTATAGAATACATCACCAGATGTATGGAATTCCAGAAGGTCAAAGATGAGCATATGCACCCAACAGGGTTGCTAGAGCCTTTACCCATTCCTAAGTGGAAGTGGGAAGTGGTGATAATGGACTTCATCACAGGATTTCCCAAAACTGACAAGCAACATCAATCATGGTGGTGGTGGATAATCTTACGAAATCTTCCCATTTTATTCCATTAAGGACTACTCACAAGGAAACTAATGTTTTCGATATCTTTATGAGAGAAGTGGCACGATTGCATGGTATCCCCAATACAATTGTGTCTAAAAAAGACCCAAAATTTACCTCCAAGTTCTAGAAGGGGTTATTCAAAGGGTTTGGGACGAATCTAAACTTCGGCACTGCTTATCATCCTCAGTTTGATGGGAAAACAAAGAGGGTGAACCAAGTGATACAAGACATGCTAAGGATGTATGTGATGGAAAAACCATCTAAATGAAAAGACTACCTACACTTGGTAAAATTTGGCTACAACAATGGGTATCAAGCATCCTTGAAGATGATGCCATTTGAAGCACTTTATGGCAGAAAGTGCAACACTCCAATAATTTGGGACAATCCAATAGATAGGGAAGTGGTTGGGCCAGAGATTCTCAAGTAAATGGAAGAACAAATGATGAGGATTAACCAGAATTTGAAAGCTCCCAAGACAGGCATAAAATTTATGCTAATAGGAACAGAACCCACAAGGAATTTAAAGTGGGTGACCATGTTTTCTTGAAAGTGAAAGCAAATAAAAGTTCCCTAAAGTTGGGAAACTGCTCCAAGTTGGAAACCAAATTTTGTGGGCCATTTGAAATCCTAGAAAGGATTGGACCAGTTGCATATATGCTTTCATTGCCTGTGTCCATGACTTTGCATAATGTGTTTCATATTTCATTATTTAAGAAATATATACCTGATGCTAATCATGTAATTGATTGGAATTTGATTTAGGTGGAGAAAGAAGGCATATTGCAAGTACATCTAGTGCGTATATTGGACCAGAAAAGAAAGCAGCTCTAGAATCGACCCATATGGATTGTAAAAGTCTAATGGACCTCGTACGGACCTGAGGACGCAAAACGAGAGCATGAGGATGTTATGTGGGAAGAATACCCACATCTTTTTGAATATTTTGAAAATCTTGCTAATGTTGTGTAAGGAAGTTGCACTGAGGACAGTGAAAAAATAACGGGATGGGATTGTGATACCCCAAGTACAAGCCCCAGTTATATTGATGAATTGTAATTATGTTTATAGGATGGTGAGCCAAGAGTTTATAAGCTGAAGACTTATATGTTTATTAGGCTGTAGAGTGTAGATGCTTAAGGCCATGAGCCTGATTTTGTATATGTAATTATGCAGATCATTAATAAAATATAAGCATATCTGCGTGTAGACCAACCACGAAGAAAGCCTGATGGGGGACTAAGCTCCACTAGGTAGGGTAAGGGAGGAGGCTAAGTGTTTGGGACTAGAGGCTAAGCTTTGGGGATTACCTATAAAGGAACAATATGTTATTATTGTTGAGCTCTAAAGATGTCTAAAAACAACCTTAGTTTAACATTAATTTATCAACCCGAGGATTCATCTTCTATCTCAAAGAATATCGACAAAGTCTATGCAGATAGCTTATAAAGGCTAAAATCGTGTAGCAAAAGTAGATCTGAGTTTGTCAACAATCAAGTTCCTCAAACATTCATTAAAGATTCTAGGGATTGAAATCTAAAGCTATGCAAAAGGAAAGGAACTAGCTAATCTATTGAATTCATTCTAAGAGCAGTAATTGAACCTAGATAAAGACTTGCAAGAATTGCTATCATTATGAATCAGAATTGTTGAAAAGAAAAAGGTGAATTACTCCATCTATGGAAAGGAACATAGACTGTAATCTAACTGAAAAGAGACGGCAATCATATTTCTATTGAAAGGAACAACAACTATATTCTAGTGGAAAGGAACAACAAATGTAAACTAATGAAAGGAACAACAAATGTAAACTTATGAAAGGAACAACAAATGTGAACTTATGAGGAACCTTCATGCATCGAATATCAGTAATGGGAATTGGAACAATAATCATTCAATACTTTCAGGGAATATCTATTTCTTGCAATTGACATGAAACCATCAACACACTTATGCATTTGTTAACTACTATAAAAGAAAATTGAATCACAAGACATAATTCGAGTTGAAACAATTACAGATCGAACAGTAGCTCCTTCAGACTGGGCCCTTGGTCCTTAGAAGCACTGTTATTAAAAACTCAATATACAAAAATGGAAAAATTGCTCGAGGATTCTATTAATTTCATAGTTGGTAGAACATTTCTACAAAAACTGCTAACGCATAGCAATTCTATATTCTCTATTCTTGAGTGAAAAATCTCTCTTTTCTTCAAGATCTATTTACCCCTTATATGTTACAATAATTTGGGTAAATTAATCTATCATGAGGATCGAGAGATCCTCAGGATTGCTTTACTATTACAATGAGTAACTCAATTATCTTTAAAACTGCTTTGTGCCATAAAGTCTTCAACCTCCAATAGCTTGCGCATCTTCAAGATTCCCCTTGCTATCTTGGGTTTGACAATATTTAACCAATCCTACAATAAAATGAGTCAACTCCAATCATATTTAGAATCTATGTAATATAATCTCCAACAATCAATGCTAAATGGTATATTATTCATTTTCTATTATATTTACTTCTAAATAACCGAAAAGTCAATCAAAATAATATCATGAAATGTGGGAAAAAGAAAGATATTTATACCTTTTTCATAACCTAACATACCCCCCAGCTTACCTTCTTGCATGTCCTCATGCAAGCTAAGAATTTACATGTAAAGCAGTAATGTTGTAAGATGGAAAGGTTGGTTCACCAGGCCTTCTAAACCCATTACTTCTTTTGAGTTCTCCAAAAGCAGCATCCTCCCCTTTCTTGTTAATTTGATAATCTTTTTGGTAACTTTCCAGAGGGAACCAGATGATCGAAGGATTATATCTGCACCCAATCCAAGCAGGTCCTTCCTCTTGGAGAAATCTAGAATACCTCTCTATTGTGAAGGTAGCTACAAAGAAATTTCTATACCCAAAGGGCTCCCTACTCTTTACCTCACTAGAGGAGGCATCCCATCTCCATTTAGAAGCATCAAGAGATTCCTCTTTAAGCTCCCTAAAGGGAGTGATACCTAAACGTATGACCTCGAGATGGATGGGGGTCAAGGAGTCTACGACCCCTTTCCTTTTCATAAAAGTTTTATGTCACATAATGGATGGAAAGGACTTTGGAGGCTCCCCCCTAACCTAGAGATCCAACCTAGCTTCCCTGTTTAGGAAGGTTTTATGAGCTTTACCCCATCTGAATTGATTCTAAGTGAATGATAGAAATTCCTGAAATTGTATATCACCTATGAATGGGCCAGGGTTATCTTCCCTGTTGTCTTCCAGAATGAAATTATGTAAGTATAATTCACACAAAAAGTATTGTACCATTTCATCCTGCTCTCTGAAACATGAAATAAACTCAGTTATAGTGGCAAAAGAAATAGGTTTTCCCTCTCTGATGGCCTTCACTCTTAATAACAAATATCATTCCAATAAGAACATCATGTAATTGGTTGCAGGAGCTCTGCAATTAATAGCATCAGAGTAGACATAATAGATTTCCTTGATTTGCTCCAAAGATTTTTCCAATTGGTTTTGCACCTTTTTGATATTCTCTTGGGCTCTGGTGAGCCTCGCATAGGTCTCACCCTCTGTTGTTGTCATGTCCTTCAATTCTTTAAAAATCCTTTGATATTCAGTCCTAGTTACCATTCCATGTTGGTGTTGGACCAATGCTTGTTGGGATTGTTTAAGTTAGGCTTTTAGTCTATCGATAGTGACACTCTGTGCTTGAGATTGAGATGCTTCGTATTCCACCATAGCGCTCATCTCTTCCCTAGATTGAGTTAATTCTTGCTGGACTTGTGTAATTTTTTCTTCCAACTTGTCCACAATAATACTCTATTTCTGGGATTGGAGTGCTTAGTGTTCTGCCATAGTCAGCAAGTCACTTATGTTTTGAATCAGGGTTTGTTGAGACTGCATCAATTCCTCCTCCAATCTCCTAATGGTAGCATTCTTCTAAAGGAGTTGAGCTGTCTGCACCTCAACATTAATTGCTTCTGTAGCTATCATGTTTTCTTATGTCTCTAGAGGAGTTTCTTCCTCATTCTGGGTTACTGTTTCTTCTACTACTATTTCCTCAGGGTCTGTCTATATCTCTACAGAATTTGTACTGACTGCTTCTTTAGGAAGAGGGTTTCTTCCTTGTACTCTGGCCCTTTTGTTATTCTTTATTTTGTGGGCTTTATCTATCTGTTCTAATTGTTTCCTCAATTCCTTAATAATTTCCTTGAGTTTAACTACCTTCTTCTTTAATACTTCAGCTTTCTTAGCCTTTTTCTTCAATAGTTTATTTTCTTTTTTTAACTTTCTGATTTTATTATGGATTTTGGCTAATTTATGTTTATGGGAGGTCTCTGGGCCTTCTTCATTCTTGTCTGTAGATGGTTGTTCCTTTGTTCCTTCCAATTGTTCTGTCTGTCCAAGAGGGCTTCTTGTTCTGAAATGGGGTTTTTCCTATGCTCTGTCCTCAGGAAAAGACATTTCAATATCAGGAAAATATTCAACTGGTTTTGAAGAGGAGGGTTGTTCTGGGTGTATTTATGGATTATTTGTGCCCCTATCAAGTGAGGTTCCCAAGCTTCCCAAAACCTGGGCTATTTCTACCTCATAGCTCTTCATAAATTGTTCTGTCAGATGTGACAATGTCAGTTGGGTGTCTTCCTGATCATTCCTCTGTGGGGTCTATTTTTATTGCCTAATTCCTTGAGCATTCTCGCATGGAGACTATTTTGTATAGTTCATAAGTTCTTCAGGTTGTTTTGTTGTATCCTGAATTTCTTTAGTTGTTTCCTGAATTCGTCTGCTTCTTCTCTTTGTCTGAATGATGGTTGTAGGGGCAATTGTTTATGTCTTCCTGTTTTTTGTTAATGTCTGTGTTTGTATGGTCTGGGTCTCTGTGATTTGGGTAGAATTTACCTTAGCTTCAGTTTGAGGAGATGGTATTTCCCTTTGGGTAGTGGTCTCCTCTGCCTGTCTATCTTTGATTTCCTATGGTGGTTCTTCATGGAATAATTTAGGTTGTTATAGTTGTGGAGGTCTATTGGCCTCAATCAGGTTATCCCAAGTCAATTGAGTTTGACTCAATGCCTTAATTGTTATCAATTTAACTAATATGTGGTGTCTAATAATAGTAACAGGGTCCTTGGATTTTTGTGTTCTGAGAGAAACCTCATGTAATATGGCATTCAGAAAGAAAGGTAGATTAAGTACTAACCGTTGTTTTAAAGCTGCCAACAATTTGAGGTGGCGAGGTCGAATTACATCGTATCGTCCATCACAAGTGTTGTACTACTGAATTACCCCTACAAGTTCCTTCCATGGTTCTCTGACTGGGGTTGAGTCCTTTTCCTTTCTTACCCAATTCTTCCCCAGGGTCTGCGAAGGTTTCCATAGCTTCCTTCAATGTTGTGTATCATCCTTTCCACTGAATTCCCATATTAGGGAGGCCTGTGACCTCTACTAAGATTTCCGGGGTGACTGAGATTTGTATGCCCTACACCATAGAGTTTCCCCCCTACAGATTCTGAAAGAACTCAAGAATGAAATTCGTGTCATATCCTTGCAGCCAGTTGAAGTAATCCATCCACCCCAGCTGATGTAGGATGTCTCTTGCTTGCTCTGTAAGATTTAGTAAAGTAGGTTCCCTGCGCACACCTCTGCCACCCATTTTGTGAGAAAATATGGACGACTATCATTCCTGTTAGAAGAGGTGATTAGACCAGCATTGGAGGAAAAATTACCGAGAATAGCAATTATCAGAGCCAATAAGTGTATCTAAATGAAGGTATTGATTACAATCATTACAATCTGCATCGAGCAGTGTGTCAAGCGTCCACCCCCCTTATTAATAGAAAGGTCAACCTCAACTGTCAGCATAGGGAAGAGTAATGATTGTAAGTATTGGTGGCAAAAAGTAATGATTGTATGGTGGTCGCCAATGAGGATTAATGATTTATGTTTGAACAACATATTTAACGGTAATCATTAAATGTTAATCCGTGTGTGTGGAATTGAAAATACCGATACCTAAAATAATGTGTTAAGGATACATGCACCAAATAAATTAAATCTTGTTCAGTTAAATAATATCCCACATATCATAATGTTATTACATTTCTGTGTTATTGAATACAACCGAAATGATAGCCTCGTGATTGAGTGAAGGAAATCTGGGGAGGTGGAGAAACTTGGTGTGTTAAGGTAACTTCCATACCACAGGCAGAGCCACTGTTTCCAGCATGTGTCCATATCCTCGACAGGGTTGCCTTTTAACCCGAAGATGAGCCTGTATCCTTGATACTTGTTTGAATCATCTTTTCCAAAAAGACCATTATTCTGGTTTGTTAGCCATAGTGATAATTCCACTCACTAGATTGTAACTTAAGTGAACAAGTCAGCTTGTGATGAGACCTCTTGTCCTTTGACCAAAAGAGAATGTTAAAGGCCATTGCCCTAGTGTGGTGGCCATAGTGGGAATGTCACTTCGGCTATTATCCTATGATCGTGGTAGGTTGGCTCATGATCAGACCCCCTATTCTTTGTGGAAAAGAGAAAGAAAGAAAAAAAATTGTTGATAGATGTATAAAAATATATTTATTTTTTTATTTTTATTTTTATTTTTATTATTTTGGGAATTTTTATTTTTTTTTAAGTTTTTCTGAAATAGACCATTATCCTAGTTTGGTATCCAGATGATGATAATGCCACTCACTAGAGTGTAACTTAAGTGAACAAGCCGACTCGTGATGAGACCTCTTGTCCTTTGACAAAAAGAGAATGTCAAAGGCCATTGCCCTGGTGTGGTAGCCATAGTGGGAATGTCACTTAGGTTATTATCCTATGATCGTGGTAGGCTGGATCGTGATGAGACCCCGTATTCTTTGTGGAAAAAGAAAGAAATTCTATTCATTTATTATATTATTGTATGAAGGGAGGCTCATCTACTCCTTAACAGTAAGGGATGGCGTAAAGAAGTGTAAGGATACCAAGTAAAAGTGTGTCGTAGATTCCTTATTAGTTATAAACACGAGGTATCATTTAAGTGTAATATATAAGGGAAAAGAAATGAATTATGGTGGTTATATATTATGAACAAGGTTTAAGATATTTTGAAGGAAGTGATCCAAAAAGAAATTTGATAAGGTATGGGAGATAGTCCACAAAATAATGATGGATCGTTAGAAATAATGCTGATGAAAAATTATTTTGGTGAAAGTTGTACCCCAAAAGAAAGGTTTAGTGTTTTATCAGCAAGGAAGGAACGAACAAATGAAAAATAGGTGTAAAAAAATAATAGAAATTGTTTTGCTCAAAGGAACAGTAGGCACGCAAAAGGAACAACAATTGTTCCATTCAAAGGAACAACAGGCGCACAAAAGGAAAAACAATTGTTCCGTTCAAAGGAATAACAAGCGCACAAAAGGAACAATAGGCACGCAAAAGGAACAACAATTGTTCCATTCAAAGGAACAGTAGGTGCGCAAAAGGAACAACAATTGTTCCATTCAAACCATCTGAATTTGTAGAAACCTAGTATGTATTTTGCTTGAATTCAAGGTTGATTCCTCATCAACTAAGTTAATTTATGAATTGGTTTATTTCAAAATTAAGTAATGGATGGTTTGTTAATGTTATAAATTTCATTATAGTTTCCCAATTGTCGCTGCTAAATCATGACATATTCATTTCTCTGCAGATGATAGGGTATGGGTAACGAGACAAAGCGGGAGTTCGGAACAAAAAAGGGTGCTAATTGAGTTTATCATGGTTATCCTCCCTAGTTTTGATTTTCTAGAATGACTGTCGAAAATAAAAAAACTAAATGAAATTATATACAGTATATACAATGTTAGTAGATTTCAATATTTATGGAGTTGGGGTGGCTGGATTACCTTCCCAGCCAGTCAAAATTTGAATGGTAGGGTCCTTACTTACCTCCTGGTAGAAAGATTTTTTTGACGGCGGATGATGATAGAGTCATAGCTGGTGTCCATTGACCCGAAATGGAGATCCGAACCCATCGATGGTGCTTAACATAACTATGCCATTATCATGGACTTCACTAATTTTGTATGGTCCTAGCCATCGTGTCTGTAATTTTCCCAGAAAATCCTGAAATCTGGAATCATAGAGGAGCGCCCAGTCTCCTTTTTTAAATAGTTTTTTCTTTATATGCTTATCGTGCTAGGTCGAACTCTGTTGTTGAATAACGATTATGTGCTCTACAACAGACATGCCTGCTTCATCCAATTCGTTGAGTTGCTGAAGGCGCTGTTTATGTGATTTTGTAAGATCTAGTCTGATTTCCTAGGCCATCCTTAGAGTCTTGATTCCAAACTTGATTGGGAAGATGGGTTCTTTTCCATAGACTAAATGGTAAGGAGAGTAGCCAGTGGTATTACACCATGTTGTGTGGTAAGCCCATAAGGCATTTGGGATCTCAGAAGCCCAATTCTATCTATTTGTTGAGACATTCTTTGTTAGGATTACTTCCAGGACTTTGTTGGTGCTTTCCACTTGCCCATTTGCTTGTGGATGATACGGAGAAGTAATTCTATGTTTGATATGATAATTATCCAGGGAGGTGGTGATTCTATGAGTTGTAAATTGTGACCCCCCATCAGTAATTACCTCTCTTGGTAGTCCATAGCGTATGAATAATTTGAAAAGAAATTTGATGACTACTTCTTTTGTTGCATTTGGCAAGGCTTCTGCCTCTACCCATTTAGTCATGTAGTCCATGGCGACTAGAATATAGACCTTCTGATTTGACTTTGGGTTGAAGGGGCCAACAAAGTCTAGTGCCCATATCTCAAATGGTTATGTGACTACTTTTGCTTTCAAATCCATTTCATCAGCCTGACCTGGTTTTCCCATCCGTTGACAACTATCGCAGGTTTGGACGTATTTCTTTTCATATCTGAATATTGAGGGCCAATAATAGCCCATCTATAGAATTTTGTGTCCATTCCTGTGGTCTACAAAGTGCCCACCACAGGGCTCATCATGTCCAGCTTTTAATATGTCATAGATTTTGTCATGTCATATGCATCTATGGATCTGGAGATCAACTCCTGTATGGAAGAGATATCCGTTGATCTAGGTGAATCGTGCGCTACGCTGGATGATCAAATTTCTTTATTTCGATGAAATATGTGTCAGTAATCTTCTTGCTACAAGGTAATTTTCTAGGTCAGTGTACCAAGGTGGCTTTGTAGTAATGGCAAACAGATGCCCATCTGGAAATCGGTCTTTGACTGTTAAGGAGTCATCTGTTTTGGGTATGTGGGATAGGAAGTCTACGACAAGGTTTTCTCTCCTGGGTCAATCTTTGATGGTGATATCAAATTCCTGCAATAATAACAACCATAGAGTGACCCGTCCATTAGTAATTGGTTTATTATCCAAATAGCTGATAGCAGAATGATCAATATACATAATGACCAAATAGTCTATTATATAATGACAAAATTTATTGATGGCATGTATAATAGCTAAAAACTCTTTCTCTGTTACTGTATAATTAAGTTTAGTTGGATTAAGATTCTTGCTAATAAAATAAATTGTGTAAGGTTTCTTCTCCTCCTCCTGTCCAAGGACAGCGCCTATGGAAATATCTGATGCATCGGTGGAGATGTGGAATGGTATTTTCCAATTTGGCCCACTCAACACCGGTGTTGTTGAGATCTACTTTTTGAGTCCTGCAAATGCCACATCACACTTGTCAGACCACTGAAATTCTACATTACCAGTCAAAGCATGTAAAGGTGTAGTGGTTTTTGAAAAAAATTTCATAAACCTACGATAGTATCCTGAAGCACCAAGGAAACTACGTACCTTAGTTTTTGTGTGTGGTGTGGGTAGATTAAGGATTACCTATATCTTTTTTGGGTCTATCCTAATTCCATCTGCAGAGATATAATTCCCTAGTACCACACCTTTTGTCATCATCCTGTGACACTTTTTGTGGCTTAAACATAACCTTGTCATGATACATCGTTCTAGTATTTTCTCTAGGTTATTCAGTGCTTGATCAAAGTCGTCACCATAAGGAGTGAAATCATCCATATAGACTTCAATTCCTTCACTGATCAGATTGTTGAATATGCTCAAGATGGCCCTTTGAAAGGTGGTTGGAGCGTTACAAATTCCAAATGGTAATACTCTGTAAGCAAAAGTGCCCCAGGGACATGTGAATGTGGTTTTATCTTGATCTTCTGGGTGATCTGAATTTGATTGTACCCGCTAAAACCATATAGGAAAGAAAATAATTTCTTCCCTGCCAAAGTATCCAGGACCTGTTCAATCAAAGGCAAAGGGAATTGGTCTTTTTGAGTGGCTTTGTTAAGTTCTCTGTAGTCAACATAGATGCGCCATTTCCCATTTTTCTTTGGGATGATCACTAGTGGGAAAACCCATCGACTATCTGAGATGGGATATATAAAATTTATGTCCAACAGTTTTTGTAATTATTCTTTAACGATATCTCTGAGGTGAGGATTTAATCTTCTCTGTGGTTGGCAGATAGGTCGGGCTTCTTTGTCAACATAAATGTGGTGTGTATAGAGTTGTGGATCAATACCTTTCATATCATAATATTCCCATGCAAAATCTTGCTGGTACTTGGAGAGGACATGAATTAACTTTTGTTGTTGTTGTTCATCTAAATTGACATTGATGTTTAGAGGCCTCCCAGGTGAGATCTCGATGGGTTTGCCGTTATGAATGACCATAGTTGGAATTTGTTGTTCCATTAAGTCTTCCAGCAGGACCCCTATGCTTCACAATCTAGAACAACTTGGAGCATCTGGCAGGCCAGGTTGCTCATGGTGGCTAGATTATTGATAAACCCACTGATTACATCATCCTCTAACTAATTTTTAAGTTTGAGGGCTTCTTCCTATGTAAGAGGGGCTCGCAATCGTAAATACCTCTCTGGGTATCATGGTGGTGGAAATTGTGGATATACAAAAGTTGCACTAGGTTTAGAAGGAGGATATAAAATGAGGTTCTTCGTGGTACCCCCTCTAGTGATTGTCATATTTCCTATTCGACATCCTATGTATGCATCTGCTGTTGCAAGCCATGGCCTGCCCAATATCAATGGATGCCCTACAAGTCCACCTTTTGGATTGATGATGAAGAAGTCTATCGAATATTCCCAAGAGTCGATGGAGATGGCTATATCATGTAATGTGCCAACTGGTCAAACTACCGATCGGTCTACCAACTGCAGCATTATTGTTGTAGGTTCAAAGGAGTTAAAACCCAGGGTATTGCAAGTTTCCATAGTCAGGATGTTGATGGATGTTCCCAAATCAACTAGTGTATTGGGAAAAGAGTAGCCCTGGATCTGAACTGTTACTATGGGATTCCCTGGATATGCATATTTAACTGGTTCTTATCTACCTAAAATTAGATCATATAAGGCTCCTACCATGCGAACTGTTGATGATGGATCTTTAATTTTTCTGACGGGTTTTCTCCCACATAGCTCTTTCATTGTTTTTGCCTAGATGGGGATGTCCTGAAGAGCTTGCAGGAGTGGAATCTTGATATATAAATTCTTGAGTTCCCTTACAAGGTCGAAGTTGTGATATACGATCGGTTTTGCTATCATAAATATTTCAGGGAACGAAGGGGAGGGTGTTGTACCCTTATCAGGATCTTGTGATTCGACTGTGTCTCCCCCCCCACTTGATTTCTTTTGTTATTTCCACAGTCGGAGGTTTTATTGTTGATTGTTTCTCCTGCCCTTGAAAAAAAACATTTTCTTCAGGGGAGATTATTCGTCCCGACCTTAATCGTAGTTCACTGCACCCTACCCAGTTGATCTATCCTTCTCCATTTTCCATGATCTGGACGAGCTGAGCCAGTATGTTATTTGGATTTGGGTGAGGTTGGGCTGGTAGCTGAGGGCGCATTTGGGATTGTGGATTTTGGGACAATTGAAGTGGGGCTTGTAACGTAGGCTGAGTTTGAGGGGCCATCCCCATGGGTTGATTGTTTATCCCCATGAGGCGCTACCAATTCTGATTCCAATTTGGGTTTTGGGAAATCATGTTGGGCCACTGTGAAGGGTAAATGTTGTTATTGGAGTTTTTCCAGGATGAGGTGGGATATTGTGAGTTAGGCCAAGAAGAATTTGTAGTTGGTTGATTCTGCCAAGAAGGGATTGCAGTGGGCTGGTTTTTCCAAGTGGGATTTGCAGGTGGATATTTCTGGGGTTGCCAGGTTTTATTAGTAAACGACTGGCCCTGCCATGTGCTACCAGGAGTTTGTTGGTTATATTATCCGGGGAAGGAAGAGAAAGGGTCCTGCAATGTATTTGGGGGCTGATTATGTCATTAATGACGCTGATCCATTAGATATAATGGTTATGCTTCTTCTTCTGCTTCCCTAAAGACAGATTTTAGTCCAGGAAGTGATGGGCATTGTTCCATGTCATGATCCTTGGCACAGATAGCGCAAACCCGGACCGCGTCCAAAGGGAAATCCCTTGGGCCATGTTTCCTTCTGCACATGTGGCAAAATGTGGCTAGCATTTGTTCTGCTTCTATTTTTTTTTGTTTGGCCTACAACACATCCAATTGTGTAGTCAGAGTGCTCAGAATGTCCATTTTAATTTTTTCTAGGAGATTACCAACTTCACCTCGAGTAACACCCCCACTGGTAATATTGCTATTTCTGGTGAAGGGGGTATGTATCCCTGATCTGGTCCATGAACTTCCTCTAGAGCACCTGATGCACAATAGGACAATGTCATAATAAGTTTCTTGATAAATATCACCTTCCCCCATTAAATTCAATGTTTCTACCCATTCATCTTTCATACCTTTAATCAAAGTTTCCTTAAGTACTTCCCCTGGTAGCGTGCCATAGGGTGATCTTTGTAAATTATATTGAAATCTCTCTACATATTCTTCTAACGATTCATTTTCTTTTGTAGTCATTTGAAAGATTTCATCTTTTAAGTCTCTAGTTCTACAATAATCCTAATATTTTGTCAAGAAGGCTTGTTTCATTTCATCCCATGAATTTATAGTTCCTCCCCCTTATCCCATGAACCAACATAGAGCTGCTCCTTTCAAAGTGAAGGGGAACAATTTTAATTTTTGGGGTTCAGAGGTGTAGTCATGTCCTCTACATAGGACATCAAATTCAAATAAGAATGCATCCAAATATTCTGAGATTAATCCATGAAAGGTTGGCAGGTTTTGTAGGGGAATAACCTTCGTGGGGGCATTGGCAATTGGATCAACTATCAGATATTCCATAGTGGAAGTCTAGGGACATTGTGGATTTGTTTGTGCCATTTGTTCAAAAATATGCCAAAAATCTTTAGGGATTTCTTGATCCAAATATTTTATTTGAATTGATTGGTTATCTGATCTTCTAGGGGATCTGATTGCACTCCCTCTGTCTGGAATTTCAGGTATGCCTTCTTCTTTTGCAGGATATTCAGGGTTGGGTGGTGGGTCTGTCTTAGTTATCCCACTAGTTTCTCCTTCTCCTTCCTCCAGGTTACAAGAGTTTCCCTCTCCTAAAGGGTTGAGGGGTAGGATATATGTGATTGGAAAACTTAGCTCAGTCCCTTCAGTTTTGCTATGAATCTCGGCGTGGGCTGCAGTTGGTGAAGCTACCACCTGAGAGATTCAGGTGGATCCTTTTCTAGGTCCAACCGAGGCTTGAGATTCTACTTTTTGGATGATGTCATCTATGAAAGTACTTCTTCCAGGGAGCATCGAGCCTTGGGTTTTGGTAATTTTTGGTGGAGGTTTTGGTTTTTCAAGATCTTTCTTCTTAGTCATACACACTTCACACAACAAAAAGGAAAAAAAATCGAAAAGGAAGAAAAACACCTATGTAACCTCTTAATGCGTCAGCTGGAGGTAGGCACTGGTATAAGCATCTTACTTATTGCCTGCATAGGTTCTTACCTTCCATATTCAATACCTCATCCTCCAGAGGCACAATCTATGCTACCTTTGACATTCTTCCCCGGCAACAACGCCAAAATGTTGAGCTCTAAAGATGTCTAAAAACAACCTTAGTTTAACATTAATTTATCAACCCAAGGATTCATCTTTTATCTCAAAGAATATCGACAAATTCTATGCAAATAGCATATAGAGGCTAAAATCGTGTAGCAAAAGTAGATCTGAGTTTGTCAACAATCAAGTTCCTCAAACATTCATTAAATATTCTAGGGATTGAAATCTAAAGCTATGCAAAAGGAAAGGAACTAGATAATCTATTGAATTCATTCTAAGAGTAGTAATTGAATCTAGATAAAGAATTGCAGGAATTGCTATCATTATGAATCAGAATTGTTGAAAAGAAAAAGGTGAATTAGTCCATCTATGGAAAGGAACAGAGACTGTAATCTAACTTAAAAGAGACGACAATCATATTTCTATTGAAAGGAACAACAACTATATTCTAGCGGAAAGGAACAACAAATGTAAACTTATGAAAGGAACAACAAATGTAAACTTATGAAAGGAACAGAAAATGTGAACTTATGAGGAACCTTCATGCATCGAATATCAATAATGGGAATTGGAACAATAATCAATCAATACTTTTAGGGAATATCTATTTCTTGCGATTGACATGAAACCATCAACACACTTATGCATTTGTTAACTACTATAAAAGAAAATTGAATCACAAGACATAATTTGAGCTGATACAATTACAGATCGAACAATAGCTCCTTCAGATTGGGCCCTTGGTCCTTTGAAGCACTGTTATTAAAAAATCAGTATATAAAAATGGAAAAACTTCTCGAGGCTTCTATTAATTTCATAGCTGGTACAACATTTCTACAAAAAATGCTTATGCATAGCAATTCTATATTCTCTATTCTTGAGTGCAAAATCTCTCTTTTCTTCAAGATCTATTTACCCCTTTTATGTTACAATAATCTGGGTAAATTAAGCTATCCCGAGGATCGAGAGATCCTCAGGATTGCTTTACTATTACAATGAGTAACCCAATTATCTTTAAAATTGCTTTGCGCCATAAAGTCTTCAACCTCCAATAGCTTGCACATCTTCAAGATTCCCCTTGCTATCTTGGGTTCGACAATATTTAACCAATCCTGGAATAAAATCAGACAATTCCAATCATATTTAGAATCTATGTAATCTAATCTCCAACAATCAACGCTAAAGGGTATATTATTCATTTAATATTCTATTTACTTCTAAATAACCGAAAAGTCACTCAAAATAATATCATGAAATGTGTGAAAAAGGAAGATATTTATACCTTTTTCATAACCTAACAATTATTAATTCTTGAAGGCTAAGGTGGACATGTTGAGTGTGGTCCTAAGTCCCTATAAAGGGAACATATCCTAAATGGAGTGCATGTAGGTCCAGGAAGAGAGGTGTCGACCTAGGCTCATGCAGTTAAAACCCAAGAGTCAAACTGTGTTGGGGGTTTTCTTCTCATTTTCTTCCATTATCCATATATCTCAGGGCTCTTGATGATCGACCAGGGGACATATCCACACACATATAAGAAACTACCCATGGGGGAAACAAAAATCCGACCTGTGTTATTCTATAAACCTAGTCTATCAACTCTGCCAAAATGGCATTCGTACCTTTCCATTTTGGGTTGTGGCCTTCCTTTTTCCTCAGCCACACTGAATCATTGTGGTTGTTCTCATCTTGCTGGAACTGATTCAAATATTGAATGAGGAAACATGTTGTGAGACCTATGAGAAACTCTCTCCAGGTGAGAGAGTGTGTTGAGGAAGTGAGTTCTCCTAGAAGGAATCTTGTAGCTTCTACAGAGCTCTGAGAATTCTGGTCTGGTATGTTGTTGAATCCCAAGACAAGGGAGGTTGAGCAGCCGATGGACTGTGTGATAGTGAAGGTGCATACTCCTGGGGTGGGACAGGCATGTGGGGAATGAGATTCTATGATCAGTGGACGTAAGTGGATCCTGGGAGAGAATCCTTCTTATGAAATTGTGTGACTTCCTTATTGACCTTGCCTAGCCTAGGATTCCTTTGCCCGGTGGAGTTTATTCCCAGTGCGGGGGTGACCTACTACTGAGAGTGATGATCAGTGTGGTCTAAGGTTGGTAGGTTTGTTGGAAATGTTTAACAGGTAGCATATGATTGTCATTGATGGCAAGTACAACAATGAAGATGGCATGGGTGCAGGAAGAATGTACAAAGGATTGCTGGCATGTTTTACAGGCAGCATAGACTTGTTATTGATGGTAAGTACAGCAGTGATGATGGATTAAGTACAACAGTGAAGATGGAAGGGTCAGACAATGAAGATGGAAGGGTCAGAGAGGTGAATGATCAAAAGCAGACGTCGGAATCCTTTAAGGATTTGAGGAGAATAAGCTCAGGAGGAATAGCGTACTTATACGCACAGGAAGCTCAGGAAAGAGACCGAGAGCCGTCGGATCTAACTCAGAAATCTCGACAGCTGTTGGATCGGAAGAAGCTGCGTAGATGTTAAGCGCAGGAGTTGGCGTGTAGAAGAAGTGATCAGAGCCGTCAGATTGGAAGTAGATACCCATCAGCCACAAGATCTGCAGAAAGTGCACGGAGGTTAAGCCCTAATGTGCAGAGGAGAAATCCCGGACAAGTCATCGGGATATTGGAGAGAGAATCCTAGCCGTCAGATCGAACAGAAGCTGCACAAGGTTTATAATCGGGAAAAGCCAAGGTGAAATTCCGACAGGATCTGGACCATCCATTCGTATGGATGTGTGGCAGCCAGGAGGCTTCATCGGAGATTTGGGGATCGGGACTTTGCAATGTCCAATTCATTCGACAATGAAAACTCCGAAATCGCTATATGCGATTTTGCGACTTGATCGAAACCATTAAAGCATGCATGACATCTGGACCGTTGATTCCTTTCATCGGAGAATCGGGAATCGACGTTTCACGAGTCTCGTGAACAATGACAATGGAAACCCTGAAATCGCGATATGCGATTTTGCAATGTAATCAGAGCCGTTGAGCCAAGATTGCATCTGAACCGTTGATCCAACTCACGGTAGCAGACCACACCAGAAAGGGACACGTGGCACAACCAGGGTATGACAGGTGTCAGGCAGATTCAACACTTCAGGCACATGTAAGTCACGAATCAGAGTGACACGTGGCAGGATCTAACATGTTTCAAACCACGTGTGACGTTAGCAGAGGCATCGACAAATCAAGAGTCTTGAGACTAAGGGTGCAAGGCCTGCTGAACCTTGAACTGCGAGAAGAGACCACAGCCGTGGATTTCAAATAGGAAGCATGTCAAAGGATCTAAGAGGAGTCGGCGTGGAATCACAGGTGGCATCTCACATCGCATATCGGGATATCGGAGATCCCAGGAGCAAGGAGTTCGTGCATCTCGAACTCGCGAACCCCGTATCCCCGACGGGATAAGGTACTGGTCACGGTAGTTGGTCATATGAGCGGGAGCTGAGCCGGGAAGGCCAGCGTGTGAAGGAACTCATCGGAGTTTCGTGAATCGGGATTTGGTAAGGATTGCAACATCGATCGAGATCGTCCATCTGAGGGACAAGTGTCGAAGATCAAGGCGTCATCGGCATTTTGCTCATCAGAAAATCGGGGATCTCGTTGACAAGAGTTTTGTGCAAGGCAAAATTGCGATCCGCGAAACCCCGATTAGTGGGGGCCAGCTGTCAGCACAACAGAAAAGGAGGACAGGTGGCAGGTGATTCATCGAAAATCGGGAATCAGAGTTTTGCGAGACTTGTGAACAATGGCATCGGATATCGCGAAATCGCGATACGCGATATCCCAATAGCCCCGACGGGGTAAGGTGTAACAGTCATTTTGGCCGGGATCTAAAGCCAGCAGGGCTAGCGCATGGAAAGGGACGCATTGGCATCGGGGATTGGGACTTTGAAATAACAAAGTCACTCGACATCAAAAACCCTGATATCATGAAACGCGAAATCGCGAGTGAATCTGGATCGTCAGATACATAATTGATTAGAACCATTGATTTAAAACGGGGCGCACGTAGATTTAATTTAAAATTTTAAAAAGGGGCCTGATTTCCCCTGAGCAATAAATATAGGACCCGATGAGCGTTGAATGGGTCCTAGATTCGTGGGTTTAAGAAGGGGTCGGTGCTCTTCCTACAGGGGCGCTGAAGAACGAAAGTAGGATGGTAAGGTCGGTAAGGACGATGATAGGTAGCAGGGGTCCCTTCTGGAGGATGTGGAGGCCATTTCCTGACAGTAGGCACATCTACAGATCGCTGAGGTAATTTGTGCAGGTGGCAGAACTACACTGGTAAGTTACAATAGATCTGAACTGCTCAACAACACATATTATTACTTATCCAGTGTAAAAATTAATGAAACGTGGTCAGCAGTGAGTCTGAGGGTTTAACCCTTTAGTAGAAGCATCCCACCAGTAGAAACTGGTGCTTTCTTCAGGGGGTTGAAGCTCCCTTCCAGGAAAGGCTGGTAAACGAGAGAAGGTTGTAGCCTTCTGCAGGTAGAAGCCTGCGTACTAGTATGAGTCTTCACTAGTACATTGTTGTAGAATGTTTTCTTAATAATAATCATTGAAGACAGAGACAACGACAGTGGTGGTTTTCTCCCGATTTGGGTTTCCACCTTAAAATCTTGGTGTTCATGTGTCTTACTCATGTGCGTTGGTTTGTTTTTCTTTACTACACTGTTTTATTGCTTAATAAGACATCTGACGAATAATGAAAGATCTCTGAATGCACTCTTGTCTCTATAAAGTCGCCTAAGGTCTTTAGTTAAAACAGAGAAAAATTATTATTGCTCAAAAACTGATTCACCC